>SZWC01008896.1:83853-110437 GCA_023375785.1 Penium margaritaceum | reverse complement strand
GCGCACGCGCATGCGCGCGCGCGCGCGTGCGTATGCGCACGTGCAGTCATGCGCACGCGCAATGGCAGTCATGCGCACGCGCAATGGCAGTCATGCGCACGCGCAATGGCAGTCATGCGCACGCGCAATGGCAGTCATGCGCACGCGCAATGGCAGTCATGCGCACGCGCAATGGCAGTCACGCGCAAGCGCACGCGCAATGGCAGTCACTCGCAGTCATGCGCACGCACACGCGCAGTCATGCGCACGCGCACGCGCAGTCATGCGCACACGCACGCGCAGTCATGCGCACACGCACGCGCAGTAATGCGCATGCGCACGCGCAGTCATGCGCACGCGCACGCGCAGTCATGCGCACACGCACGCGCAGTCATGCGCACACGCACGCGCAGTCATGCGCATGTGCACGCGCAGTTATGCGCACGCGCACGCGCGTGACTGCGCGTGACTGCGCAGTCACGCGCAGTTACGCGCACGCACACACGCACACGCACACGAGACACGTGTTTCTGGTGGTTGTCGCACTTGCTGAACAGTGCTGTGTGTTCTCTGGCCGTCTGTGTTTTGCTACTGTTTTGCGTGCTTCTCTCCGTGGGCTTTTTGGGTTTTCGTCTGCAGATGCATCCATACTTCCTTCCTATCACCTCGCCCGCTGCTGCAGCCTCCTTCGCCCCTACACTGTCCATGGCAGCCCCCACCACCACCTCCACCTCAACCACGGCAGCGGGGCCGCCTGCCACTGCCACTCAGCTCAGCACCACCGCGCCTTTTTCCAGTCCACCAGCCGCAAGGGCGGCGTCGGTGGCTGCTCCCGCTGCGACTGTTCAACCAGGAGCAGCTGGAAGCCCAGTGCTGTCCTTCAAGCCCCCGGATGTCCTCGCCCCGCTTCCTCAGCGGCAGCAGCCTCTGAAGAGGCCCTCTTCTTCGCCTCCCGATAGCCCCAAGATTCGAGCCTCTCACAAGTCGTCCCCCTCTGTGGAGCAGCAGCAGCAGCAGCAGCACCAGCAGCAGGAGCAAAGAGGGCAGCAACAGCAGCAGAGGTTACAGGAGCCAGTGCAGGAACAGTGACGATGGCAAGGCTACGCACATTTGTACATCCAGGCTCCCTGAATGGCATTCCTTGATCGGTTTGCTTGGCAAGCGTTTGCAATGCTTTTGAGGGCTTCTTGCAATTCATCAACACGTGCATTATTTTTGGCGGAAGTGGGCAGTTTGGCTCATGAAGTTCATTCTCAAACATGTGAAGCTCACCATCTGTCCACCCAGGGTAGGTAAGTGTGCAGAGGAGAAGATGTTGGGGTTCACATTGTGAACATAATCTGAAAGTAACTGTACATGGTATGTGTAGGGCAAAATCCCACTGGACAGATGATAAGATGGATGATTTGTGAGCTTGCACTTAGTGCAACACTTCTCCGCTCTGTGAGTCCCAACAAGCATGCCAATACATGGATGCACATCCATCCTCCCAAAATTGTCTTCATCCCTGATCCTGTACGTAGGGAATGCACTTTCTTTGATGCATTGGGAGACCATCATCACTATGAGACATCCACTATCCACTGATATTCATACGCATCTACCTTCTCGAGTGTTTACCAACGTGGCTGCAGTTGACATCGTATGGTGCATACTGCCAACCCCATACACGCTCCACGTGGCTTGGGATTGCACCAACTAACTTGTGGCTGCTCTTGTTGTCTTGGGCTTGCTCCATTTGTCTTGGGCTTGCTCTGGTTGTCTTCGGCTTGCACCACTTATCCTCCCCTTGCTCCAGTTGTCCTAGCCTCGCTCCAGTTGTCTTAGGCTTGCTCCAGTTGTCTTGGCCTTGCTCCCGTTGTCTTGACCTTGCTCCAGCTGTCTTGGGCTTGCTCTAGCTGTCTTGGGTTGCTCCACTTGTTTGGCCTTGCTCCAGTTGTCTTTGGCTTGCTCCAGTTGTTTTCGCCTTGCTCCAATTGTCTTGGGCTTGCTCCATTTGTCGTGGCCTTGCTCCAGTTGTCATGGCCCTGCTCCAGTTGTTTTGAGCTTACTCCAGTTGACTAGGGCTTGCTCCATTTGTGTTGGGCTTGCTCCAATTGTCGTGGGCTTGCTCTTGTTGTCTTGGGCTTGCTCCAATTTTCTTGGGCTTGCTCCAATTGTCTTAGGCTTGCTCCAGTTGTCTTGGGGTTGCTCGAGTTGTCTTGGGCTTGCTCTAATTGTTTTGGGCTCGCTCGAGGTCTCTTAGCCTTGCTCCAATTGTCTTTGGGTTGCTCCAGTTGTCTTGGGCTTCCTCTAGTTGCCTTGGTCTTGCTCAAGTTGTCCTGGGCTTGCTCCAGTTTGCTTAGGCTTGCTCCAGTTGTCTTAGGCTTGCTCTAGTTCCCTTGGGCTTGCTCCAGTTGTCTTGGGCTTTCTCCAAGTGTCTTTACCTTGCTCCAGTTGTCTTGGCCTTGCTCCAGTTGTTTTCCGCTTGCTCCAGTTGTCTTTGCCTTGCTCTAGTTGTCTTGAACTTGCTTTATTTGTTTTCGCCTTTCTTTAGTTGTCTCGGGTTGCTCCAGTTTTCTTGGCCTTGTTCCAGTTTTCTTGGGCTTGCTCCAATTCTCTTGGCCTTGCTACATTTTTCTTGGCCTTGCTCGAGTTGTCTTGAGCTTGCTCCAGCTGTCTTCGGCTTGCTCGAGCTGTCTTGGGTTGCTCCACTTGTCTTGGCCTTGCTCCAGTTGTCTTTGGCTTGCTCCAGTTGTCTTCGCCTTGCCCCAATTGTCTTGGGCTTGCTCCATTTGTCGTGGCCTTACTCCAGTTGTCATGGCCTTGCTCCAGTTGTTTTGAGCTTACTCGAGTTGACTAGGGCTTGCTCCTATTGTCTTGGGCTTGCTCCAGTTGTCTTGGGATTGCTCTAGTTGTCTTGGGCTTGCTCTAGTTTTCTGGGGCTTGCTCCAATTGTCTTAGGCTTACTCCTGTTGTTTTGGGGTTGCTCGAGTTGTCTTGGGCTTGCTCCAATTGTTTTGGGCTCGCTCGAGGTCTCTTAGCCTTGCTCCAGTTGTCTTTGGGTTGCTCCAATTGTCTTGGGCTTCCTCCTGGTGCCTTGGTCTTGCTCAAGTTGTCTTCAGCTTGCTCCAGTTCTCTTAGGCTTGCTCCAGGGCTTGCTCTAGTTGTCTTGGGCTTGCTCCAGTTGTCTTGGGCTTGCTCTAAGTGTCTTTACCTTGCTCCAGTTGTCTTGGGCTTGCTCCAGTTGTCTTGGGCGTCCGCTAGTTGACTCAAGCTTGCTCCAGTTTTCTTGGCCTTGCTCCAGTTTTCTCAGGCTTGCCACAGTTGTCTTGGGCTTGTTCCAGTTTTCTTGAGCTTGCTCCTGATGTCTTGGATTTTCTCTGATTGTATTGCGCTTGCTCTTGTTGTCTTGGGTTTACTCCATTTGTATTGGCCTTGCTCTATTTGTCTTCGCCTTGCTCTTGTTGTCTTGGGCTTGCTACAATTTTCTTGGGCTTGCTTGAGTTGTCTTCGGCAAGCTGCAGTTGTCTTGGGCTTGCTCCGAGAGGTTTGCGCTTGCTCCAGTTCTCTTGGGCTTGCTCGAGTTGTCTTGGGCTTGTTGCATTCGTCTTGGGTTTGCTCCAGTCGTCTTGGGCTTGCTCTAGCTATCTTAGCATTTCTTCGCTTGTGTTGGGTTTGCTCCACTTGTCTTGGCCTTGCTCGAGTTGTCATGGCCTTGCTCAGTTGTCTTGGCCTTGTTGTAGTTGTCTTGGCCTTGCTCCAGTTGTCTTGGGCTTGCTTTAGGCCACTTGGGCTTGCTCCATTTGACTTGGGATTGTTCAGGTGTTTTGGGTTTGCTCAAGTTGTCTTGGCCTTTCTCAGAAATCTTGGCCTTCCTCAGTTGTCTTTGGCTTGCTCCAGCTGTTTTAAGCTTGCTTAAGTGGTCTTGACCTTGCTCCAGCTGTCTTGGGCTTTGCTCCAGTTGTTTTGGTCTTGCTCCAATTGTCTAGGGCTTGCTGTACTTGTCTTCCGCTTGCTACAGTTGTCTTGGGCTTGCTCTTGTTGTCTTGGGCTTGCTTCAGTGGTCTTGGCTCTGCTCTTGTTGTTTTGGGTTCGGCCCATCTGTCTTGGGCTTGCTCCTGGTGTCTTGGCCTTGCTCCTCTTATCTTGGGCTTGCACCAATTGTCGCGACCTTCCTCCTGGTGTCTTGGGCTTGCTCCACTTGTCTTGGGCTTGCTCCATTTGTCTTGGCCTTGCCTCTATTGTATTGGGCTTGCTGCGGTTGTCTTGGGTTTTCTCTAGTTGCATGGCCTTACTCCAGTTATGTTGGGCATTCTCCAGTTGTATTGGCCTTAAACTAGTTGTCTTAGGCTTGCTCCTTGTATTGGGCTGTCTCCAATTGTCTTGGGCTTGCTCCTGTTGCGTTGGCCTTGCTCCAGTTGTCTTGGGCTTGCTCCAGTTGTCTTGGCCTTGCTCTAGTTGTCTTGGCTTTGCTCCAGTTGTCTTGGCCTTGCTCTACTTGTCTTTGGTTTGGTCTTGTTTTCCTGGCCTTGCTCGAGTTGTCTCAGGGTTGTTCAAGTTGTCATGGGCTTCCTCCCATTGTCTTGGGCTTCCTCCGGTTGTCTTGGGCTCTCTCCAGTTGTCTTGGCCTTGCTCCAGTTTTCTTGGGCTTGATCTAGTTGTTTTGGGCTCGCTCCTGTTGTCTTAGGATAGCTCCAGTTGTCTAGGGCTTCCTCAAGTTGGCTTAGGCTTGCTCGAGATGTCTTAGGCTTGATGCAGTTATCTTGGGCTTGCTCCAATTGTTGTGGCCTTGCTCTACTTGTAGTGGGCTTGCTCTGGTTGTCTTGGCCTTCCTCCAGTTGTATCAGGCCTGGTCCTGTTGTCTTGAGATTGCTCCAGTTGTCTTGGCCTTGCTCTAGCTGTCTTATGATCGCTGGTGTTGTCTTGGGCTTGCTCCAGTAATCTTCGGCTTGATCCAGTTGCCTTGGGCTTGCTCCAGTTGTCTTAGGCTTGCTCCAGTTGTCTTGGGCTTGCTCTAGTTGTCTTGGGCTGTCTCTCGTTGTCTTGGGTTTGCTCCAATTGTGTTGGGCCTGCTCGAGTTGTCTTGGCCTTGCTCCAAATGTCTTTGGCTTGCTCTGATTGTATCGGGATTGCTCTTGTTGTATTGGCCTTGCTCCAGTTTTCTTGGCCTTGCTCCTGTCGCCTTGGGCTTGCTCAAGTTGTCTTCACCTTGCTCACGTTGTCTTGGGTTTGCTCCAGTTGTCTCCGGCTCGCTTGAGTTGTTTTGGGCTTGCTCCACTTGTTCTGGGCGTTCTATTTCCTTCTTTAGCTTGCTCCAGTTATCTTGGGCTTGCTTTAGTTGTCTTGGCCTTGCGTAGGTTTTCTTGGGCTTCCTCCAACTGTCTTCGGCTTGGTGCAGTTTTCTTTGGCGTGCTCTAGTTGTCTTAGGCGTGCTCCAATTGTCTTGGCCTTGCTCTAGTTGTCTTGGGTTTGCTCAAGTTGTCTTGGCCTTGCTCCAGTTGTCTTGGGCTTGCTCTAGTTGTCTTGGGCTTGCTGGAGTTGTCTCGGCCTTGCTCATTGTCTTGGGCTTGCTGCAACTGTCTTTGCCTTTTTTGGATTGTGTGGGGCTTGCTCTAGTTGTCTTTGGCTTGCTCCAGTTGTCTTTGGCTTGCTCCACTTGTCCTGGGCTTGCTCTTTTTGTCTTTACCTTGCTATAGTTGTCTTGGGCTTGCTCTAGTTGTCTTAGCCTTGCATAAGTTGTCTTGGGCTTCTTCAAGTTATCTCAGCTTGCTTCAGTTTTCTTTGTATTGCTCCATTTGTCTTGGGTTTGCTCCAGCTGTCTTCGGCTTGCTTCAGTTGGCCTTGCATTGCTCCAGTTTTCTTTTGCTAGCTCCAGTTGTCTTGGCCTTGCCAAATTTCTCTTGGCCTTTCTCCAATTGTCTTGGGCTTGCTCCAGTTGTCTTGGGCTTCTTCAAGTTATCTCAGCTTGCTTCAGTTTTCTTTGTATTGCTCCATTTGTCTTGGGCCTGCTCCTGTCATCTTGGGTTTGCTCAAGTTGTCTTGGGCTTGCTCCAATTCTCTTGGCCAAGATCCAGTAGACTTCGGATTGCTCGAGTTGTTTTGGTCTTGCTCCAGTTGTCTTGGGGTTCCTCCAGTTATCTTGGGCTTGCTGCAGTTGTCTTGGGCTTGCTCCAGGTGTCGTCGCCTTGCCTCAATTGATTTGGGCTTGCTCTATTTATCTTGGCCTTGCTCTGGTTGTCTTGCACTTGCTCCAATTGTCGTGGGCTTGCTCTAGTTGTATTGGCCTTGCCCTACTTGTCTCGGGCTTGCTCTATTTGTCTTGGGCTTGCTGCAGTTGGCTTGGGCTTGCTCCAGTGGTACTAGACTTGCTCCTGTTGTCTTGAGTTTTCTCCAGGTGTCTTGGCATTGCTCCAATAATCTTAAGCTTGCTCTACTTGTCGTGGCCTTGCTCCAGGATTCTTGGAATTGTTTCAGCTGTCTTGGCCTTGCTCTAGTTGCATTGGGCTTGCTCGAGTTGTGTTGGGCTTGCTCCAGTTGTCTTGGCCTTGCTCCAGTTGGCTTGGGCTTGCTCCAGTGTCCTTTGGCTTGCTCCAGTTATCTTGGGCTTGCTCTAGGTGTCTTTGTCTCTCTCGTGGCGTCTTGGATTTGTTCTAGTTGTCTTGGTCTTGGTCCAAATTTCTTTTGCTTCCTCCAATTGTCTTGGATTTCTTCCCATTGTCTTTGGCTTGTTCCTGTTGTTTTGGCCTTGCTCTTGTTTTCTTAGCCTTGCTCTAGTTGTCATGGGCTTTCTCCAGTTGTCTTGGTATCATTCCAGGTGTCTTTGGCTTGGTTTGGTTGTGTTGGGCTTGCTCTATTTGTCTTGGGCTTGCTCTAGTTGTCTCGGGCTTGCTCCAGTTGTATTGGCCTTAAACTAGTTGTCTTAGGCTTGCCCCTGTTGTATTGGGCTGTCTCCAGTTGTCTTGGGCTTGCTCGTGTTGCATTGGCCTTGCTCCAGCTCTCTTGGGCTTGCTCCAGTTGTCTTGGCCTTGCTCTAGTTGTCTTGGCTTTGCTCCAGTTGTCTTGGCCTTGCTCTACTTGTCTTTGGTTTGGTCTTGTTTTCTTGGCCTTGCTCGAGTTGTCTTGGGCTTGCTCCAATTGTCTTAGGCTTGCTCCAGTTGTCTTGGGCTTGCTCTAGTTGACTTGGGCTTGCTCCAGTTGTCTTGGCCTTGCTCTACTTGTCTTTGGTTTGGTCTTGTTTTCTTGGCCTTGCTCGAGTTGTCTTAGGCTTGTTCTAGTTGTCATGGGCTTCCTCCCATTGTCTTAGGCTTGCTCTTGTTGTCTTGGGCTTGCTACAGTTGTCTTGGGCTTGCTCCAATAGGTTTGCGCTTGCTCCAGTTCTCTTGGGCTTGCTCGAGTTGTCTTGGGCTTGCTCCAATTGTCTTAGGCTTGCTCCAGTTGTCTTGGGCTTGCTCTAGTTGACTTGGGCTTGCTCCAGTTGTCTTGGCCTTGCTCTACTTGTCTTTGGTTTGGTCTTGTTTTCTTGGCCTTGCTCGAGTTGTCTTAGGCTTGTTCTAGTTGTCATGGGCTTCCTCCCATTGTCTTAGGCTTGCTCTTGTTGTCTTGGGCTTGCTACAGTTGTCTTGGGCTTGCTCCAATAGGTTTGCGCTTGCTCCAGTTCTCTTGGGCTTGCTCGAGTTGTCTTGGGCTTGCTCCAATTGTCTTAGGCTTGCTCCAGTTGTCTTGGGCTTGCTCTAGTTGACTTGGGCTTGCTCCAGTTGTCTTGGCCTTGCTCTACTTGTCTTTGGTTTGGTCTTGTTTTCTTGGCCTTGCTCGAGTTGTCTTAGGCTTGTTCTAGTTGTCATGGGCTTCCTCCCATTGTCTTAGGCTTGCTCTTGTTGTCTTGGGCTTGCTACAGTTGTCTTGGGCTTGCTCCAATAGGTTTGCGCTTGCTCCAGTTCTCTTGGGCTTGCTCGAGTTGTCTTGGGCTTGCTCCAATTGTCTTAGGCTTGCTCCAGTTGTCTTGGGCTTGCTCTAGTTGACTTGGGCTTGCTCCAGTTGTCTTGGCCTTGCTCTACTTGTCTTTGGTTTGGTCTTGTTTTCTTGGCCTTGCTCGAGTTGTCTTAGGCTTGTTCTAGTTGTCATGGGCTTCCTCCCATTGTCTTAGGCTTGCTCTTGTTGTCTTGGGCTTGCTACAGTTGTCTTGGGCTTGCTCCAATAGGTTTGCGCTTGCTCCAGTTCTCTTGGGCTTGCTCGAGTTGTCTTGGGCTTGCTCCAATTGTCTTAGGCTTGCTCCAGTTGTCTTGGGCTTGCTCTAGTTGACTTGGGCTTGCTCCAGTTGTCTTGGCCTTGCTCTACTTGTCTTTGGTTTGGTCTTGTTTTCTTGGCCTTGCTCGAGTTGTCTTAGGCTTGTTCTAGTTGTCATGGGCTTCCTCCCATTGTCTTAGGCTTGCTCTTGTTGTCTTGGGCTTGCTACAGTTGTCTTGGGCTTGCTCCAATAGGTTTGCGCTTGCTCCAGTTCTCTTGGGCTTGCTCGAGTTGTCTTGGGCTTGCTCCAATTGTCTTAGGCTTGCTCCAGTTGTCTTGGGCTTGCTCTAGTTGACTTGGGCTTGCTCCAGTTGTCTTGGCCTTGCTCTACTTGTCTTTGGTTTGGTCTTGTTTTCTTGGCCTTGCTCGAGTTGTCTTAGGCTTGTTCTAGTTGTCATGGGCTTCCTCCCATTGTCTTAGGCTTGCTCTTGTTGTCTTGGGCTTGCTACAGTTGTCTTGGGCTTGCTCCAATAGGTTTGCGCTTGCTCCAGTTCTCTTGGGCTTGCTCGAGTTGTCTTGGGCTTGCTCCAATTGTCTTAGGCTTGCTCCAGTTGTCTTGGGCTTGCTCTAGTTGACTTGGGCTTGCTCCAGTTGTCTTGGCCTTGCTCTACTTGTCTTTGGTTTGGTCTTGTTTTCTTGGCCTTGCTCGAGTTGTCTTAGGCTTGTTCTAGTTGTCATGGGCTTCCTCCCATTGTCTTAGGCTTGCTCTTGTTGTCTTGGGCTTGCTACAGTTGTCTTGGGCTTGCTCCAATAGGTTTGCGCTTGCTCCAGTTCTCTTGGGCTTGCTCGAGTTGTCTTGGGCTTGCTCCAATTGTCTTAGGCTTGCTCCAGTTGTCTTGGGCTTGCTCTAGTTGACTTGGGCTTGCTCCAGTTGTCTTGGCCTTGCTCTACTTGTCTTTGGTTTGGTCTTGTTTTCTTGGCCTTGCTCGAGTTGTCTTAGGCTTGTTCTAGTTGTCATGGGCTTCCTCCCATTGTCTTAGGCTTGCTCTTGTTGTCTTGGGCTTGCTACAGTTGTCTTGGGCTTGCTCCAATAGGTTTGCGCTTGCTCCAGTTCTCTTGGGCTTGCTCGAGTTGTCTTGGGCTTGCTCCAATTGTCTTAGGCTTGCTCCAGTTGTCTTGGGCTTGCTCTAGTTGACTTGGGCTTGCTCCAGTTGTCTTGGCCTTGCTCTACTTGTCTTTGGTTTGGTCTTGTTTTCTTGGCCTTGCTCGAGTTGTCTTAGGCTTGTTCTAGTTGTCATGGGCTTCCTCCCATTGTCTTAGGCTTGCTCTTGTTGTCTTGGGCTTGCTACAGTTGTCTTGGGCTTGCTCCAATAGGTTTGCGCTTGCTCCAGTTCTCTTGGGCTTGCTCGAGTTGTCTTGGGCTTGCTCCAATTGTCTTAGGCTTGCTCCAGTTGTCTTGGGCTTGCTCTAGTTGACTTGGGCTTGCTCCAGTTGTCTTGGCCTTGCTCTACTTGTCTTTGGTTTGGTCTTGTTTTCTTGGCCTTGCTCGAGTTGTCTTAGGCTTGTTCTAGTTGTCATGGGCTTCCTCCCATTGTCTTAGGCTTGCTCTTGTTGTCTTGGGCTTGCTACAGTTGTCTTGGGCTTGCTCCAATAGGTTTGCGCTTGCTCCAGTTCTCTTGGGCTTGCTCGAGTTGTCTTGGGCTTGCTCCAATTGTCTTAGGCTTGCTCCAGTTGTCTTGGGCTTGCTCTAGTTGACTTGGGCTTGCTCCAGTTGTCTTGGCCTTGCTCTACTTGTCTTTGGTTTGGTCTTGTTTTCTTGGCCTTGCTCGAGTTGTCTTAGGCTTGTTCTAGTTGTCATGGGCTTCCTCCCATTGTCTTAGGCTTGCTCTTGTTGTCTTGGGCTTGCTACAGTTGTCTTGGGCTTGCTCCAATAGGTTTGCGCTTGCTCCAGTTCTCTTGGGCTTGCTCGAGTTGTCTTGGGCTTGCTCCAATTGTCTTAGGCTTGCTCCAGTTGTCTTGGGCTTGCTCTAGTTGACTTGGGCTTGCTCCAGTTGTCTTGGCCTTGCTCTACTTGTCTTTGGTTTGGTCTTGTTTTCTTGGCCTTGCTCGAGTTGTCTTAGGCTTGTTCTAGTTGTCATGGGCTTCCTCCCATTGTCTTAGGCTTGCTCTTGTTGTCTTGGGCTTGCTACAGTTGTCTTGGGCTTGCTCCAATAGGTTTGCGCTTGCTCCAGTTCTCTTGGGCTTGCTCGAGTTGTCTTGGGCTTGCTCCAGTTGTCTTGGGCTTGCTGAAGTGTCTTTACCTTGCACCAGTTGTCTTGGGCTTGCTCCAATTGTCTTGGCCTTGGTCCAGTTCTCTTGGCCTTGCTCAAGTTTTCTTCGACTTGCTCCAGTTGTCTTGGCCTTGCTCCAGTTTTCTTGAACTTGCTTCAATTGTCTTGGCCTTTCTTTAGTTGTCTCGGGTTGCTCCAGTGTTCTAGGCCTTGTTCCAGTTTTCTTGGGCTTGCTCCAGTTGTATTGGCCTTGCTACAGTTTTCTTGGCCTTGCTCTAGTCGCCTTGGGCTTGCTCCTGTTGTTTTGAGCTTGCTCCAGCTGTCTTGGGCCTGCTCTAGCTGTCTTGGGTTGCTCCACTCGTCCTTGCCTTGGTCCAGTTGTCTTTGGCTTGCTCCAGTTGTCTTCGACTTGCTCCAATTTTCTTGGGCTTGCTCCATTTGTCGTGGCCTAGCTCCCGTTGTCATGGCCTTGCTCCAGTTGTTTTAAGCTTACTCAAGTTGACTAGGGCTTGCTCCTATTGTCTTGGGCTTGCTCCAGTTGTCTTGGAATTGCTCTAGTTGTCTTGGGCTTGCTCTAGTTTTCTTGGGCTTGCTCCAATTGTCTTAGGCTTACTTATGTTGTCTTGGGGTTGCTCCAGTTGTCTTGGGCTTGCTCCTATTGTTTTGGGCTCGCTCGAGGTCTCTTAGCCTTGCTCCAGTTGTCTTTGGGTTGCTCCAGCTGTCTTAGGCTTCCTCTAGTCGCCTTGGTCTTGCTCAAGTTGTCTTTGGCTTGCTCTAGTTCTCTTAGGCTTGCTCCAGTTGTCTTGGGCTTGCTCTAGTTGTCTTGGGCTTGCTCCTGTTGTCTTGGGCTTGCTCCAAGTGTCTTTACCTTGCTCCAGTTGTCTTGGGCTTGCTCCAGTTGTCTTGGCCTTCCTCCAGTTGTCTTGGGCTTCCTCTAGTTGGCTTCAGCTTGCTCCAGTTTTCATGGCCTTGCTCCAGTTGTCTCAGGTTTGCAACAGTTGTCTTGGCCTTGTTCCACTTGTCTTGGTCTTGCTCAAGTTGTCTTGGGCTTGCTCCAGTTGTCTTGGCCCCGCTCTTGTTATCTTAGGCTTGCTCCAGTTGTCTTGGCCTTGTTCCAGTTTTCTTGAGCTTGCTCCAGATGTCTTGGATTTTCTCTGATTGTATTGCGCTTGCTCTTGTTGTCTTGGACTTGCTCCATTTGTCTTGGCCTTGCTCTAGTTGTCTTCGCCTTGCTCTTGTTGTTTCAGGCTTGCTCCAGTTGTCTTGGGCTTGCTACAGTTCTGTTGGGCTTGTTCGAGTTGTCTTGGGCTTGCTGCAGTTGTCTTGGGCTTGCTCCAATAGGTTTGCGCTTGCTCCAGTTCTCTTGGATTTGCTCGAGTTGTCTTGGGCTTGCTGCAGTCGTCTTGGGCTTGCTCCAGTTGTCTTGGGCTTGCTCTATCTATCTCGGCCTTTTTTCGCTTGTGTTGGGTTTGCTCCACTTGTCTTGGCCTTGCTCCAGTTGTCGTAGCCTTGCTCAGTTGTCTTGGCCTTTCTCTAGTTGTCTTGGCCTTGCTCCAGTTGTCTTGGCCTTGCTCTTATATTGTCTTGGGATTGCTCCAGTTGTCTTGGGCTTGCTTTGGGCCACTTGGGCTTGCTCCATTTGTCTTGGGATTGTTAAGGTGTTTTGGGTTTGCTCAAGTTGTCTTGGCCTTTCTCAGCAATCTTGGCCTTCCTCAGTTGTCTTTGGCTTGCTCCATCTGTTTTGGGCTTGCTCAAGTGACCTTGCTCCAGCTGTCTTGGGCCTTGCTCCAGTTGTTTTGGTCTTGCTCCAATTGTCTAGGGCTTGCTGTACTTGTCTTCCACTTGCTATAATTGTCTTGGGCTTGCACTTTTTGTCTTGGGCTTGCTTCAGTGGTCTTGGCTTTGCTCTTGTTGTTTTGGGTTCGCCCTGGTTGTCTTGGGTTTGCTCCTGGTGTCTTGGCCTTGCTTCTCTGATCTTGGGCTTGCACCAATTGTCGCGGCCTTCCTCCTGTTGTCCTGGGCTTGCTCCACTTGGCTTGGGCTTGCTCCATTTGTCGTGGCCTAGCTCCCATTGTCATGGCCTTGCTCCAGTTGTCTTGGGCATTCTCCAGTTGTATTGGCCTTAAACTAGTTGTCTTAGGCTTGCTCCTGTTGTATTGGGCTTTCTCCAGTTGTCTTGGGCTTGCTCGTGTTGCGTTGGCCTTGCTCCAGCTGTCTTGGGCTTGCTCCAGTTGTCTTGGCCTTGCTCTATTTGTTTTGGCTTTGCTCCAGTTGTCTTGGCCTTGCTCTACTTGTCTTTGGTTTGTTCTTGTTTTCTCGGCCTTGCTCGAGTTGTCTTAGGCTTGTTCAAGTTGTCATGGGCTTCCTCCCATTGTCTTTGGCTTGCTCTTGTTGTCTTGGGCTTCCTCTGGTTGTCTTGGGCTCTCTCCAGTTGTATTGGCTTTGCTCCAGTTGTCTTGGGCTTGCTCCAGTTTTCTTGGGCCTGATCTAGTTGTTTTGGGCTCTCTCCTGTTGTCTTGGCCTTGCCCGATGTATTGGGCTTGCTGTAGTTGTCTTTGGATTGTTCCATTTGTATTGGCACTGCTCCAGTTGTCTTGGGCTTGATCCAGTCGTCTTGGTCTTTCCCTAGTTGTCTTAGGCTGTTCCCGTTGAATTGGACTGTCTCCATTTGTCTTGGTCGTGCTCCAGTGGTGCTGGCCTTGCTCCAATTGTCTTTGGCTTGCTCCAATTGTCTTGGGTTCACTCTAGTTGTCTTGGCCTTTCTGCAGCTGTCCTGGGTTTGCTTCACTTGTCTTGAGCTTGCTCCAGTTATCTTGGGCTTGCTCCAGTTGTCTTGGCCTTGCTCCAGTTGTCTTGGCCTTGCTACAGTTGTCTTGGACTTGCTCCAGTTGTCCTGGGCTTGCTTTAGGTGTCTTGGGCTTGCTCTAGGTGTCTTGGACTTTCTCCAGTTGCATTGGTCTTGCTCCACTTGTCTTTGCCTTGCTCCAGTTGTCTTGGGCTTGCTCCAGTTGTTTTGGGCTCGCTTTGTCTTGCGCTTGCTCCAGTTGTCTTCGGTTTCCTCCAGCTCTGTTGGCCTTGCGCAAGTTGTCTTTGGCTTGCTTCAGTTTTCTTGGACTTGCTCTAGCTGTCTTGGCCTTGCTCCAGTTGTCTTCGGTTTCCTCCAGCTCTGTTGGCCTTGCGCAAGTTGTCTTTGGCTTGCTTCAGTTTTCTTGGACTTGCTCTAGCTGTCTTGGCCTTGCTCCAGCTGTCTTAGGCTTGCTTGAGTTGTCTTCGGCTTGCACCAGTTTCTCAGGCTTGCTCCAGTTGTCGTGGGCTTGCTCCAGTTGTCTTGGCCTTGCGTCAGTTGCCTTGGGCTTGCTCCAGTTGTCTTGGAATTGCTCCAGTTGACTTGGGCTTGATCTAGTTGACTTGGGCTTGCTCCAGTTGTCTTGGTCTTGCTCCAGTTGTCATGACCTTGCCCCAGTTGTCTTGGACTTGCTCCTGTTGTCTTGGCCTTGCTCCAGTTGTCTTGGGCTGACTCCAGTTGTCGTGGGCTTTCTTCAGTCGTCTTGGGCTTGATTCAGTTGTCTTGGCCTTGCTCTAGTTTTCTTGGGCTTGCTCCAGTTGCATTGGGCTTGCTCCATTTGTCTTGGCCTTGCTCCAGCTGTCTTGGGCTTGCTCCAGTTGTCTTGGGCTTGCTCCAGTTCTCTTGGGCTTGCTCCAGTTATCCTTGTCTTGCTCCAGGTGTCTTGGGCTTGCTCCAGTTAGTTTGGGATTGCTCCAGTTGTCTTCGGCATGGTCCAGTTGTCATGGGTTTTCTCCAGTTGTCTTGGCCTTGCTCCAGTTGTCTTGCCCTTGCTCCTGTCGACTTGGGTTGCTCCAGTTGTCTTGGCCTTACTCGAGTTGTCTTGGGCTTGCTCTAGTTGTCTTGGGCTCGCTCCAGTTGTCTTGGTCTTGCTCCAGTTGTCTTGGGCTTGCTCGAGGTATCTTGGGCTTGCTACATTTGTCTTGGGGTTGCTCAAGTTGTCTCGGCCTTGCTCCAGTTGTCTTGGGCTTGCTCCAGTTGTTTTGGCCTTGCTCCAGTTGTCATGAACGTGCCCCAGTTGTCTTGGGCTTGCTCCAGTTTTCTTGGGATTTTTTCTGTTTAAATGGGCTTGCTCCAGTTGTCTTGAGCTTGCTCTGGTTGTATTAGGCTTGCTCCAGTTGTCTTGGGCTTTCTCCAGTTGTCTTGGGCTTGCTCCAGTTGTCTTGAGCTTGCTCTCATTGTCTTGAGCTTGCTTCAGTTATATTGGGCTTACTCCAGTTGTCTTGCACTTTCTCCAGTTGAGTTGGGCTTGCTCCATTTGTCTTGAGCTTGCTCCACTTGTCAAGGGCTTGCTCCAGTTGTCTTGACCTTGCTCCAGTTGTCTTCGACTTACTGCAGTTGTCTTCGCCTTGCTCCAGTTGTCATGGGCTTGCTCCAGTTGTCTTGGACTTGTTCCATTTGTCTTGGGCTTGCTTCAGTTGTCTTGGTATTGCTCCAGTTTTCTTGGGCTAGCTCCAGTTTTCTTCGGTTTTCTCAAGTTTTCTTGGCCTTGCTCCAGCTGTCTTGGGCGTGCTCCAGTTGTGTTGGGCTTGCTCCAGTTGTCTTTGGCTTGCTCCAGTTTTCTTTGCCTTGCTCCACTTGTCTTGGACTTACTCTAGTTGTTTTGGGCTTGCTCTAGTTGTCTTGGGCTTGCTCCTATTGTCTTGAGCTTTCTCCAGTTGGCTTGGGCTTGCTCCTGTTGTCTTGGGCTTGCTTACATTGTCTTGGGCTTACTTTTGTTGTCTCAGGCTTGCATTAGTTGTCTTGACCTTGCTTCAGTTTTCTTGGGCGTGCTCTGATTGTCTTGGTTCTACTCTAGTTGTCTCGGGTTTTCTCTAGTGGTCTTGGGCTCACTCCAATTTTCTTAGGCTTGCTCCAGTTGTCTTGGGCTTTATCCAGTTGTCTTGGGCTTCCTCCAGGGATTCTGGGCTTGCTCCAATTGTCTAGGACTTGCGCAAGTTGTATTGGGCTTGCTCCAGTTGACCTTGCCTTGCTCGAGTTGTCCTGGGCTTGCTCCCGTTGTCTTGTACTTGCTTCAGTTGTCTTGGTCTTGCTCCAGTTGTATTGGGCTTGCTACTGTTGTCCTAGTCTGGTCCAGTTCCCTTCGGCTAGCTCCAGTTGTGTCAAGCTTGCTCCAGTTGTCTTTGCCTTACTCCAGTGGTGTTGGGCTTGCTCTAGCTGACTTGGCCTTGATCCAGTTGTCTTGGGCTTGCTCCTTGTCTTGGGCTTCCTCTAGTTGATTTGGCCTTGATACAGAGCTCTTGGGCTTGCTCCACTTGTCTTGGGCGTGCTTCATGTGTTTTGGCCTTGCTCCAGTTGTCTTCGCCTTGCTCCACTTGTCTTAGCCTTGCCCTACTTGTCTTGGGCTTGCTCTAGTTTTCGTGGGCTTGTTCCAGTTGGCTTGGGCTTGCTCCAGTGTTCTTGGGCTTACTCATGTTGTCTTGAGCTTGCTTGAAGTGTCTTGGCCTTGCTGAAATCATCTTAAGCTTGCTGCAGTGTTTGTGGCCTTGCTCCAGGATTCTTGGACTTGCTCCAGTTATCCTAGCCTTGTTTCATTTGCATTTGGCTTGATCGTGTTGTGTTGGGCTTGCTCCAGTCGTCTTGGTCTTGCCCTAGTTTTCTTGGGCTTGATCTTGTTTTTGTGGGTTTGCTCAAGGTGTCTTGGCCTGGCTCCCGTTGGCTTGGGCTTGCTCCAGTGTTCTTGGGCCTGCCCCAGTTGTCTTGGGCTTGTTCTAGGTGTCTTGGGCTTGCTCTTGTTTTCTTGGGCTGCTCCTGTTGAATTGGCTTTGCTCTAGTTGTCTTGGGCTTGCTCCAGTTGTTTTGGTTTTCCTCCTTTTGTCTCTGGCTTGCTCCTGTTTTTTAAGCCTTGCTCTAGTTGATTTGGCCTTGCTCCAGTTGTCCTGGTTTTGCTACAGTTGTCTTGGTCTTGCTCCAGTTGACTTGGGCTTGGTCCAGTTGTGTTGGGCTTACTCTAGTTGTCTTGGGCTTGCTTCAGTTGTCCTTGGCTTGCTGAAGTTCTCTCGGGCTTGCTCCAGTTGTCTTGGTCTTGCTCCAGTTGACTTGGGCTTGGTCCAGTTGTGTTGGGCTTACTCTAGTTGTCTTGGGCTTGCTTCAGTTGTCCTTGGCTTGCTGAAGTTCTCTCGGGCTTGCTCCAGTTGTCTTGGGCTTGCTTAAGTTTTCTTGGGCTTGCTCCAGTTCTCTTGAGATTCCTCCAGTTGTCTTGGGTTTGCTCCAGTTGTCTTGGGCTTGCTCCAGTTGTCTTGGGCTTGCTTAAGTTTTCTTGGGCTTGCTCCAGTTCTCTTGAGATTCCTCCAGTTGTCTTGGGTTTGCTCCAGTTGTCTTTTCCTTGCTTGAGTTATCTTTGCCTTGCTATCGTTTTCTTGGGCTTGCTCTTGTTGTCTTGGGCTTCCTCTTGTTGTCCTGGCCTTGCCCAAATTGTCTTGGTCTAGTTCCAGTTGTCTTGGGCTTGCTCCAGTTGTCTTGGGATTGCTCCAGTTGTTTTGGGCTTGCTCTAGTTTTCTGGTCTTTCTGTTTTCCTGGCCTTGCTCCACTTTTCCTGGCCTTGCTCTGGTTGTTCTAGGCTTGCTCTAGTTTTCTTGGCCTTGCTGCAATTGTCTTGGTCTTGCTCTAGTTGTCTTGGGATTGCTTTAGTTATCTTGGCCTTGCTCCAGTTGTCTTCGGCTTGGTCCATTTGTCTTGGCCTTGCTGCAGTTGTCTTGGGCTTATTCCAGTTTTCTTGGCCTTTCCCCTGTTGACTTGAGCTTGTTCTAGTTGGCTTGGGCTTGCTCCAGTTGTCTTGGGCTTGCTCTAACTATCTTGGCCCTGCTCCAGTTGTCTTGGGCTTATTCCAGTTTTCTTGGCCTTTCCCCTGTTGACTTGAGCTTGTTCTAGTTGGCTTGGGCTTGCTCCAGTTGTCTTGGGCTTGCTCTAACTATCTTGGCCCTGCTCCAATTGTCTTGGGCTTGCTCCAATTATCTTGGGCTTGCTTCACGTATCTTTGCCTTGCTCCAGTTGCCATGGCCTAACCCCAATTGTCTTGAGCTTTATTTAGTTGTCTTGGCCTTGCCCTCCTTGTTTTGGGCTTGCCCTAGTTGTCTTGGGCTTGCTCCAGTTGGCTTGGGCTTGCTCCAGTGTTCCTGGGCGTACTCCTGTTGTCTTGAGTTTGCTCCAGGTTTCTTGGCCTTGCTCCAACCATCTTAAGCTTGCTACAGTTCTCGTGGCATTGCTCCAGGTTTCTTGGACTTGCTGCAGTTACCTTGGGCTTGCTCAAGTTGCATTTGGCTTGATAGAGTTTTGTTGGGCTAGCTCCAGTTGTATTTGCCTTGCTCCAGTTTTTGTGGGCTTGCTCCAGTTTTTGTTGGCTTTCTCCAGTTGTCTTGCCCTTGCCTAAGGTGTCTTGGGCTTCATCTAGCTGTTGTGGGCTTGCTCCAGTTGGCTTGGCGTTGCTCCAGTTGTCTGTTGTGGGATTGCTCCAGGTGTCTTGGACTTGCTGTAGTTGTCTTGGGATTGCTTCTGTTGTCTTGGCTTTGCTCTAGTTGTCTTGGGCTTGCTCCAGTTGACTTGGGCCTCCTCTAGTTGTCTTGGGCATCCTCCACTTGTCTTGGGTTTTCTCCTGTTGTCTTGACCTTGCTCTTGTTTTCTTAGCCTTCCTTAAGTTGTATTGGACTTGCTCCATTTGTCTTGGTCTTTTTCCAATTGTCTTGGGCTTGCTCCAGTTGTGTTGGGTTTGTTGCAATTGTCTCGGGCTTGCTCCAGTTGTCTGGGCTTGATCCAGTTGTCTTAGGCTTGCTCTAGTTGTCTTGGGCTTGCTCCAGATGTCTTGGGCTTGTTCAAGTTCTCTTGGCATTGCTCCAGTTGTCTTGGGCTTGCTCCAGTTGTCTTTTCCTTGCTCCATTTGTCTTGGCCTTGCTATAATTTTCTTGGATATCTCCAGTTTTCTTGGGCTTGCTCTTGTTGTCTTGGCCTTGTCCAAGTTGTTATGGTCTTGATCGAGTTGTCTTGNCTTCGGCTTGCTTCAGTTTTCTTGGCCTTGCTCCAGTTGTCTTTGCCTTGCTCCAGATGACCTGGGCCTGCTCCAGTTATCTTGGCCTTGTTCCAGGTTTCTTGGAATTGCTCCATTTGTTCTCGGCTTGCTCCAGTTGTCTTGGCCCTACTCCAGTTGTGTTGGGCTTGCTCCAGTTGTCTTGGGCTTGCTCCAGTTGTCCTGGGCTTGCTCCAGTTGTATTGGCCTTGCTCCAGTTGTCTTGGGCTTGCTCCAGTCGTCTTGGGCTTTCTCCAGGCGTCTTGGGCTTGCTCCAATTGTCTTGGGCTTGCCCCAGTTGTCTTGGTCTTGCTCCAGTTGTCTTGGGCTTGCTCCAGTTGTCTTTGGCTTGCTCCAGTTGTTTTTGGCTTGCTCCAGTATTCTTGAGCGTGCTCTAGTTGTCTTGGGCTTGCTTCAGTTTTCTTGGGCTTGCTCCAGCTGTCTTGGGCTCGGTCCAGTTTACTTGGGCTTGCTGCAATGGCCTTACCCTTGCTCTAGTTGTCTTGGGCTTGCTCCAGTTGTCTTGGGCCTGCTCCAGTTGTCTTTGCTGTGCTCCAGTTGTCTTCCAATTCCTCCAGTTGTTGTAAGCTTGCTACAGTTGTTTCGCCTTGCTCCAGTTGTCTTGAAATTACTCTAGTTGTTTTGGACTTGCTCCAGTTGTCGTGGGCTTACTCCTGTTGTCTTGGCCTTGCTCCAGTTGTCTTGACCTTGCTCCAGTTGTCTTAGGCTTGCTCCAGTTGACGTGGGCTTGCTCCAGTTGTCTTGACCGTGCCCCAATTGTCTTGGACTTGCTCCAGTTCTCTCGTTCTTGCTCCAGTTGTCTTGGGCTTGCTCCAGTTGTCGTGGGCTTGCTCCAATTGTCTTGGGCTTGCTTCAGTTGTCTTGGCCTTACTCTAGTTGCCTTGGACTTGCTCCAGTTGTCTTTGGCTTGCTCCAGTTGTCTTGGCCTTGCTCCAGCTGTCTTGGGCTTGCTCCAGTTGTCTTGGGCTTGCTCCAGTTCTCTTGGGCTTGCTCCAGTTGTCTTTGCCTTGCTCCTGGTGTCTTGGGCTTGCTCCAGGTGTCTTGGCCTTTCTCCTGTTGTTTGAACTTGCTCCAGTTGTCTTGGACTTCCTCTAGTTGTGTTGAGCTTGCTCCAGTTGTCTTGGGCTTCCTCCAGCTAATCTGGCGTTGCTCACTTTGGATTGGGCTTTCTCCATCTGTCTTGGATTTTCTGCAGTTGTCTTTGCCTTGATCCAGTTGTCTTGGGCTTTCTCCAGTCGTCTTGGCCTTCGTGCAGTGCTCTTTGGCTCGTTCCAGTTTTATTGGGCTTGCTCTAGACGTCTTGGGATTTCTCCAGTTGTCTTGGCCTTGCTCCAGTTGTGTTTACCTTGCTCCAGATGTCTTGGGCTTGGGTCAGTTGTCTTGGCCATGCTTAAGTTGTTTTGGGTTTTCTCAAGTTATTGTGGGCTTGCTCCAGTTTTCTTCAGCTTGCTTCAGTTGTCTTGGGCTTGCTCCAGTTGTCTTGGGCTTGCTCTAGTTGTCTTGGCCTCGCTCCAGTTGTCTTGGGCTTGTTCCAGTTGTCTTGGCCTTTCTCGGATTTTCTTTGGCTTGCTCCAGTTATCTTAGGCTTGCTCCATATTTCTTTGGATTTCTCGAGTTGTATTGGCCTTCCTTGAGTTTTCTTGGCCTTTCTCCAGTTGTCTTGGCCTTGCTCAAGTTGTCTTGTCCTTGCGTCAGTTGTCTTGGAGTTGCTCCAGTTGTCTTGGGCTTGCTCTAGTTGTCTTGGGCTTGCTCCTTTGTATTGGGCTTGATCTGATTGTCTTGGTCTTGCTCCAGTTGTCTTGGCCTTTCTGTAATTGTCTTGGACTTGCTCCAGTTGTCTTCGGCTTGCTCCAGTTGTCTTGAGTTTGCTCAAGTTATGTTGGGATTCCTCCAGGTCTCTTGGGCTTGCTCCAGTTGTTCAGGGCTTGCGCAAGTTGTATTGGGTTTGCTCCAGTTGTCTTGGCCTTGCTCGAGTTGACTTGGGCTTGCTCCTGTTGTCTTAGGCTTGCTCCAGTTGTCTTGGTCTTGCTGCAGTTGTTTTGAGCTTGCTACGGTTGTCTTGGCCTTGGTTCAGTTCGTTTGGACTAGCTCCAGTTGTCTTAGGCTTGTTCCAGTTTTCTTTGCTTTGCTCTAGTTATCTTGGGCTTGCTCCAGTTCTCTTGGTCTTGCTCCAGTGGTCTTGGGCTTGCTCTAGTTGTCTTGGGCTTGCTCCAGTTGCCTTGGCCTTGCTCCAGTTGTCTTGGGCTTGCTCCAGGTGTCTTGGCCTTGCTTTAGGTATCTTGGGCTTGCTCCAGTTGTAGTGGCATTGCTCCAGTTGTATTGGGCTTGTTCATGTTGTGTTGGGATTTGCTCCAGTTGTCTTGGCCTTGCTCCAGATGAATTGGGCTTGGTCCAGTTGTCTTAGGCTTCCTCCAGTCGTCTTGGCCATGCCCTTGTTGACTTGGGCTTGCTCCAGTTGTATTGGGCTTGCTCAAGTTGTCTTGGACTTGCAAAGTTGTCTTCTGTTTGCTCATGTTGTCTTGGGCTTGCTCCAGTTGTCTTGAACTTGCTTCAGTTGTCTTGGGCTTGCTCCAGTTGTCTTGGGCTTGCTCCAGTTGTATACGGATTGCTCAAGTTGTCTTGGGCTTGCTCCAGTTTTATTTGGCTTGCTCCAGTTGTCTTGGACTTGCATAATGTTTTCTGGGAGTTGGCTCAGTTATTTTGGGCCTTGTTCAGTTGTCTTGGCCTTTCTTCTGGTCTCTTGGGCATGCCCTAGTTGTCTTGGGCTTGCTCCAGTTGTCTTCGCCTTGCTCCAGTTGTCTTGGGCTTGCTCCAGTTGTCTTGGGCTTGCTCTAGTTGTCTTGGGCTTGCTCCAGTTGTCTTCGCCTTGCTCCAGTTGTCTTGGGCTTGCTCCAGTTGTATACGGATTGCTCAAGTTGTCTTGGGCTTGCTCCAGTTTTATTTGGCTTGCTCCAGTTGTCTTGGACTTGCATAATGTTTTCTGGGAGTTGGCTCAGTTATTTTGGGCCTTGTTCAGTTGTCTTGGCCTTTCTTCTGGTCTCTTGGGCATGCCCTAGTTGTCTTGGGCTTGCTCCAGTTGTCTTCGCCTTGCTCCAGTTGTCTTGGGCTTGCTCCAGTTGTATACGGATTGCTCAAGTTGTCTTGGGCTTGCTCCAGTTTTATTTGGCTTGCTCCAGTTGTCTTGGACTTGCATAATGTTTTCTGGGAGTTGGCTCAGTTATTTTGGGCCTTGTTCAGTTGTCTTGGCCTTTCTTCTGGTCTCTTGGGCATGCCCTAGTTGTCTTGGGCTTGCTCCAGTTGTCTTCGCCTTGCTCCAGTTGTCTTGGGCTTGCTCCAGTTGTATACGGATTGCTCAAGTTGTCTTGGGCTTGCTCCAGTTTTATTTGGCTTGCTCCAGTTGTCTTGGACTTGCATAATGTTTTCTGGGAGTTGGCTCAGTTATTTTGGGCCTTGTTCAGTTGTCTTGGCCTTTCTTCTGGTCTCTTGGGCATGCCCTAGTTGTCTTGGGCTTGCTCCAGTTGTCTTCGCCTTGCTCCAGTTGTCTTGGGCTTGCTCCAGTTGTATACGGATTGCTCAAGTTGTCTTGGGCTTGCTCCAGTTTTATTTGGCTTGCTCCAGTTGTCTTGGACTTGCATAATGTTTTCTGGGAGTTGGCTCAGTTATTTTGGGCCTTGTTCAGTTGTCTTGGCCTTTCTTCTGGTCTCTTGGGCATGCCCTAGTTGTCTTGGGCTTGCTCCAGTTGTCTTCGCCTTGCTCCAGTTGTCTTGGGCTTGCTCCAGTTGTATACGGATTGCTCAAGTTGTCTTGGGCTTGCTCCAGTTTTATTTGGCTTGCTCCAGTTGTCTTGGACTTGCATAATGTTTTCTGGGAGTTGGCTCAGTTATTTTGGGCCTTGTTCAGTTGTCTTGGCCTTTCTTCTGGTCTCTTGGGCATGCCCTAGTTGTCTTGGGCTTGCTCCAGTTGTCTTCGCCTTGCTCCAGTTGTCTTGGGCTTGCTCCAGTTATCTTGGGCTTGTTCCAGTTGTCTTGGGCTTGCTCCAGTTGTCTTGGCCTTGCCCCTATTGTCTTGGGCTTGCTCCAGTTGTCTTGGGCTTGCTCCAGTAGTCTTGGGCTTGCTCCTGTTGTGTTGGGCTTGCTCTTGTTGTGTTGGGCTTGCTCCATTTGTGTTGGGCTTGCTCCAGTTGTCTTGGGCTTGCTCCAGTTGTTTTGGGCTTGCTCCAGTTGTCTTCGCCTTGCTCCAGTTGTCTTGGACTTGCTCCAGTTGTCTTGGACTTGCTCCAGTTGTCTTGGGCTTGCTTCAGTTGTCATGGCCTTGCTCCAGTTGTCTTGGCTTTGCTCCAGTTGTCTTGGGCTTGCTCTAGTTGTCTTTGGCTTGCTCCAGGTGTCTTGCTCTAGTTGTCTTTGCCTTGCTCCAGTTGTCTTGGGTATCCTCCAGTTGTCTTGGGTATCCTCCAGTTGTCTTGGGTATCCTCCAGTTGTCTTGGGTATCCTCCAGTTGTCTTGGGTATCCTCCAGTTGTCTTGGGTATCCTCCAGTTGTCTTGGGTATCCTCCAGTTGTCTTGGGTATCCTCCAGTTGTCTTGGGTATCCTCCAGTTGTCTTGGGTATCCTCCAGTTGTCTTGGGTATCCTCCAGTTGTCTTGGGTATCCTCCAGTTGTCTTGGGTATCCTCCAGTTGTCTTGGGTATCCTCCAGTTGTCTTGGGTATCCTCCAGTTGTCTTGGGTATCCTCCAGTTGTCTTGGGTATCCTCCAGTTGTCTTGGGTATCCTCCAGTTGTCTTGGGTATCCTCCAGTTGTCTTGGGTATCCTCCAGTTGTCTTGGGTATCCTCCAGTTGTCTTGGGTATCCTCCAGTTGTCTTGGGTATCCTCCAGTTGTCTTGGGTATCCTCCAGTTGTCTTGGGTATCCTCCAGTTGTCTTGGGTATCCTCCAGTTGTCTTGGGTATCCTCCAGTTGTCTTGGGTATCCTCCAGTTGTCTTGGGTATCCTCCAGTTGTCTTGGGTATCCTCCAGTTGTCTTGGGTATCCTCCAGTTGTCTTGGGTATCCTCCAGTTGTCTTGGGTATCCTCCAGTTGTCTTGGGTATCCTCCAGTTGTCTTGGGTATCCTCCAGTTGTCTTGGGTATCCTCCAGTTGTCTTGGGTATCCTCCAGTTGTCTTGGGTATCCTCCAGTTGTCTTGGGTATCCTCCAGTTGTCTTGGGTATCCTCCAGTTGTCTTGGGTATCCTCCAGTTGTCTTGGGTATCCTCCAGTTGTCTTGGGTATCCTCCAGTTGTCTTGGGTATCCTCCAGTTGTCTTGGGTATCCTCCAGTTGTCTTGGGTATCCTCCAGTTGTCTTGGGTATCCTCCAGTTGTCTTGGGTATCCTCCAGTTGTCTTGGGTATCCTCCAGTTGTCTTGGGTATCCTCCAGTTGTCTTGGGTATCCTCCAGTTGTCTTGGACCTGCTCCAGCTGTCTTGGACTTGCTCATGTTGTCTTGGGCTTGCTCCTGTTGTCTTGGCCTTGCTCCAGTTGTCTTGACCTTGCTCCAGTTGTCTTGAACTTGCTCCAGTTGTCTTGGACTTGATCCAGTTGTCTTGGACGTGCTCCAGTTGTCTTGATCGTGCTCCAGTTGTCTCGGACTTGCTCCAGTTATTTTGGGCTTGCTCCAGTTGTCTTGGACTTTCTCCTGTTATCTTGGGTTTGCTCCAGCTGTCTTGGGCAAGCTCAAGGTGTCTTCGGCTTGCTTCAGATGTCTTGGGCTTGCGTCAGTTGTTTTTGCCTTGCTCCAGTTGTCTTGGGCTTTCTCCAGTTGTTTTGGGTTCGCTTTGTCTTGGGCTTGCTCCAGTTGTCTCGGGTTTCCTCCAGTTGTTTTGGCCTTGCTCAAGTTGTCTTTGGCTTGCTTGAGAATTATTGGCCTAACTCCAGTTTACTCACGCTTGGTCCAGTTGTCTTGGGCTTGCTCCAGTTGTCTTGGGCTTGCTCCAGTTGTCTTGGGCTTGGTCCAGTTGTCTTGGGCTTGCTTCAGTTTTCTTTTGCTTGCTCCAGCTGTCTTAACCTTGCTCCAGCTGTCTTGGGCTTCATCGAGTTTTCTTGGACTTGCTCCAGTTTTCTTGAGCTTACTCCAGTTGTATTGGGCTTGCTCCAGTTGTCTTGGCCTTCCTCCAGTTGCCTTGGGCTTGCTCTAGTTGTCTTGGGCTTGCTCCAGTTGTCTTGGGCTTGCTCCAGTTTTCTTGGACTCTATTTAATTGTCTTAGGCTTGCTCCAGTTGTCTCGGGCATGTTCCAGTTTTACTGGCCTTGCTCCAGTTGTCTTGGGCTTGTTACAGTTGTCTTGGGCTTTCTCCAGTTGTCTTGGTCTTGCTCCAGTTGTCTTGAGCTTGTTCCAGTTTTCTTGGGCTTGCTTCAGTTGTCTTGGGCATGCTCCAGTTGTCTTGGGCTTGCTCCAGTTGTCTTGGCCTTGCTCCGGCTGTCTTGAGCGTGCTTGAGTTGTCTTGGGCTTGCTCCCTTTCTCTTGGGCTTCCTCCAGTTGTCTTTGCCGAGCTCCACGTGCCTTGGGCTTGCTCCATTTGGTTTGGACTTGCTCCAGTTGTCTTGGGCTTGCTCCAGTTGTCTTGGGCTTCCTCCAGTCATCTTGGCCTTGCTCAAGTTGTCTTCGGCTTGCTTCAGTTTTCTTGCCCTTGCTACAGTTGGCTTGGCCTCGCTCCAGTTGAATTGGGCTTGCTCCAGTTGTCTTTGCCTTGCTCTAGTTGTCTTGGGTTGCTCTTGTTGTCTTGGGCTTGCTCGAGTTGTGTTGGGCTTGCTCCAGTTGTCTTGGGCTTGCTCCAGTTGTCTTGGGCTTGCTCCATTTGTCTTGGGCTTGCTCCAGGTGTCTCGGCCTTGCTCCAGTTGTCTTGGGCTTGCTCTTGTTGTCATGGCCTTGCTCCACTTGTCTTGGGTTTGCTCTAGTTGTCTTGGGCTTGCCCAGTTGTCTTGGGTGTTCTCCTGTTGTGTTCGTCTTGATCCAGTGATTTTGGGCTTTCTTCAGTCGTCTTGGGCTTTCTCCAGTTGTCTTCGGCTTGCTCCAGTTGTCTTTAGCTTGCTCTAGTTGTTTTGGGCTTGCTTAAGTTATCTTGGGCTTGCTCCAGTTGTCTTGGACTTGCTCCAGTTGGCTTGGGCTTGCTCCAGTTGTCTTGAGCTTGCTCCAGTTGTCTTGGACTTACTCCAGTTGTCTTCGACTTGCTGCAGTTCTCTTCGCCTTGCTCAAGATGTCATGGGCTTGCTACAGTTGTCTTGGGCTTTCTTCATTTGTCGTGGCCTTATTCCAGTTGTCTTGGGCTAGCTCCAGTTGTCTTGGGGTTGCTAAAGTTGTCTTGGCCTTGCTCCAGCTGACTTTGGCTTGTTCCAGTGGTATTGGGCTTGCTTCAGTTGTTTTGGGCTTGGTCCAGTTGTCTTTGCTTTGCTCCATATGTCTTGGGCTTGCTCATGCTGTTTTGGGCTTGCCCCAGTTGTCTTGGGCTTGCTATAGTTTTCTTGGGCTTCCTCCTGTTGTCTTGGCCTTGCTCAAGTTGTCTTGGGCTTGCTCCAGTTGTCTTGGGATTTTTTTAGACATCTTGGACTTGCTCCAGTTGTCTTGGGCTTGCTCCAGTTTTCTTGGGCTTGCTCAAATTGTCTTGGGCTTTCTCCAGTTGTTTTGGGCTTGCTCCAGTCGTTTTGGGCTTGCTCTAGTCTTCTTCAGCTTGCTCCAGGTGTCTTGGTTTTGCTCCAGTTGCCTTGGGCTTACTCAAGGTGTCTTGGGCTTGCTCCAATTGTCTTGGGATTTCTCCAGTTGTCTTGACCTTGCTCCAGTTGTCTTGGACTTGCTCCAGTTGTCTTGGGCTTGCTCCAGTTATGTTGGGCTTGCTCTTGTTGTCTTTGGATTTTTCTAGTTGTTTTTGGCTTGCTCCAGTTATCTTGGCCTTGCTCCCGTTGTCTTGGGCTTCCTCCAGATTTCCTTCGCTTGCTCCAATTGTCTCGGGCTTGCTCCAGTTGTCTTGGCCTTACTCCAGTTTTTTTGGGCTTGCTCCAGTTGTCTTGGGCTTGCTCT
>SZWC01008896.1:48924-79945 GCA_023375785.1 Penium margaritaceum | reverse complement strand
TTGGGCTTGCTCCAGTTGTCTTGGGCTTGCTCCAGTAGTCTTCTTGCTCTAGTTGTCTTCGACTTGCTGCAGGTGTCTTTGGCTTGCTCCAGGTGTCTTTGTCTTGCTCCAGTTGTCTTCACCTTGGTCCACGTTTCTTGAAATTGCTCCAGTTGTCTTGAACTTAAGATGTCTTGAGCTTGCTCTAGTTGTCTTGGGCTTGCTCTAGTTCTCTTTGCCTTGCTCCAGTTGACTTGGGGTTGCTCCAGTTGTCTTGGACATGTTCCAGTTGTCTTGGGCTTGCTCCAGTTGTCTTGGCCTTGCTCCAGTTGTCTTGGCCTTGCTCCAGTTGTCATGGGCTTGCTCTAGTTGTCGTGGGCTTGCTCCAGTTGTCTTTGCTTTGTTCGAGTTGTCTCGGGCTTGCTTCAGTTTTCCTGGGCTTGCTCCAGGTGTTTGGCCTTGCTGCAGTTGTCTTGGACTCGCTCATGTTGTCTTGGGCTTGGACCAGTTGTCTTGGCCTTGCTCCAGTTGTCTTGACCTTGCCTTCGTTGTCTTGACCTTGCTCCAATTGTCTTGGACTTGATCCAATTGTCTTGGACTTTCTCCAGTTGTCTTGAGCTTGCTCCAGTTGTCTTGGACTTTCTCCAGTTGTCTTGGGCTTGCTCCAGTTGTCTTGGCCTTGCTCCAGTTGTCTTGGCCTTGCTCCAGTTGTCTTGGCCTTGCTCCAGTTGTCTTGGCCTTGCTCCAGTTGTCTTGACCTTGCCTTCGTTGTCTTGACCTTGCTCCAATTGTCTTGGACTTGATCCAATTGTCTTGGACTTTCTCCAGTTGTCTTGAGCTTGCTCCAGTTGTCTTGTGCTTGCTCCTGCTGTCTTGGCCTTGCTCCAGTTGTCTTGGGCTTGCTCCAATTGTCTTGGGCTTGCTCCAGTTTTCTTGGACTTGCTCCAGCTGTCTTGGGATTTCTCCAGGTATCTTGGACTTGCTCCAGTTGTCCTGGGATTGCTTTAGGTTTCTTGGGCTTGCTCCAGGTGTCTTGGGCTTTCTCCAGTTGTCTTGGGCTTGCTCCACTTGTCTTTGCCTTGCTCCAGTTGTATTGGGATTGCTCCAGTTGTTTTGGGCTCGCTTTGTCTTGGGCTTGCTCCAGTTGTCTTGGGTTTCCTCCAGTTCTCTTTGCCTTGCACAAGTTGTCTTTGGCTTGCTTCATTCTTCTTGGCCTTGCTCTAGTTTTCTTGGTCTTGCTCCAGTTATCTTGGGCTTGCTCCAGTTGTCTTGGGCTTGCTCCAGATGCCTTGGGCTTGCTCCAGTTGTCTTGGGCTTGCTCCAGCTGTCTTTGCCTTGCTCCAGCTGTCTTGGGCTTCCTCGAGTTTTCTGCTTGCACCAGTTTTTTCAGGTTTGCTCCAGTTGTCGTGGGCTTGCTCCAGTTGTCTTGGCCTTGCTTCAGTTGTCTTGGGCTTGCTCCAGTTGCCTTGGGCTTGCTCCAGTTGTCTTGGGCTTGCTCCAGATGCCTTGGGCTTGCTCCAGTTGTCTTGGGCTTGCTCCAGATGCCTTGGGCTTGCTCCAGTTGTCTTGGGCTTGCTCCAGATGCCTTGGGCTTGCTCCAGTTGTCTTGGGCTTGCTCCAGATGCCTTGGGCTTGCTCCAGTTGTCTTGGGCTTGCTCCAGATGCCTTGGGCTTGCTCCAGTTGTCTTGGGCTTGCTCCAGATGCCTTGGGCTTGCTCCAGTTGTCTTGGGCTTGCTCCAGATGCCTTGGGCTTGCTCCAGTTGTCTTGGGCTTGCTCCAGATGCCTTGGGCTTGCTCCAGTTGTCTTGGGCTTGCTCCAGATGCCTTGGGCTTGCTCCAGTTGTCTTGGGCTTGCTCCAGATGCCTTGGGCTTGCTCCAGTTGTCTTGGGCTTGCTCCAGATGCCTTGGGCTTGCTCCAGTTGTCTTGGGCTTGCTCCAGATGCCTTGGGCTTGCTCCAGTTGTCTTGGGCTTGCTCCAGATGCCTTGGGCTTGCTCCAGTTGTCTTGGGCTTGCTCCAGATGCCTTGGGCTTGCTCCAGTTGTCTTGGGCTTGCTCCAGATGCCTTGGGCTTGCTCCAGTTGTCTTGGGCTTGCTCCAGATGCCTTGGGCTTGCTCCAGTTGTCTTGGGCTTGCTCCAGATGCCTTGGGCTTGCTCCAGTTGTCTTGGGCTTGCTCCAGATGCCTTGGGCTTGCTCCAGTTGTCTTGGGCTTGCTCCAGATGCCTTGGGCTTGCTCCAGTTGTCTTGGGCTTGCTCCAGATGCCTTGGGCTTGCTCCAGTTGTCTTGGGCTTGCTCCAGATGCCTTGGGCTTGCTCCAGTTGTCTTGGGCTTGCTCCAGATGCCTTGGGCTTGCTCCAGTTGTCTTGGGCTTGCTCCAGATGCCTTGGGCTTGCTCCAGTTGTCTTGGGCTTGCTCCAGATGCCTTGGGCTTGCTCCAGTTGTCTTGGGCTTGCTCCAGATGCCTTGGGCTTGCTCCAGTTGTCTTGGGCTTGCTCCAGATGCCTTGGGCTTGCTCCAGTTGTCTTGGGCTTGCTCCAGATGCCTTGGGCTTGCTCCAGTTGTCTTGGGCTTGCTCCAGATGCCTTGGGCTTGCTCCAGTTGTCTTGGGCTTGCTCCAGATGCCTTGGGCTTGCTCCAGTTGTCTTGGGCTTGCTCCAGATGCCTTGGGCTTGCTCCAGTTGTCTTGGGCTTGCTCCAGATGCCTTGGGCTTGCTCCAGTTGTCTTGGGCTTGCTCCAGATGCCTTGGGCTTGCTCCAGTTGTCTTGGGCTTGCTCCAGATGCCTTGGGCTTGCTCCAGTTGTCTTGGGCTTGCTCCAGATGCCTTGGGCTTGCTCCAGTTGTCTTGGGCTTGCTCCAGATGCCTTGGGCTTGCTCCAGTTGTCTTGGGCTTGCTCCAGATGCCTTGGGCTTGCTCCAGTTGTCTTGGGCTTGCTCCAGATGCCTTGGGCTTGCTCCAGTTGTCTTGGGCTTGCTCCAGATGTCTTGGGCTTGCTCTAGTTGTCTTGGGCTTGCTCCAGGTGTCTTGGGTTTCCTCCAGTTGTCTTGGCCTTGCTCAAGTTGTCTTTGGCTTGCTTCAGTATTCTTGGCCTTGCTCCAGTTGACTGTGGCTTGGTCCACTTGTCTTGGACGTGCTTCAGTTGTCTTGGTCTTGCTCCAGTTGTCTTGGGCTTGGTCCAGTTGTCTTGGGCTTGCTCTAGTTTTCTTTAGCTTGCTCCAGCTGTCTTGACCTTGCTCCAGCAGTCTTGGGCTTTCTCGAGTTTTTCTGGACTTGCTCCAGTTTTCTTGAGCTTGCTCCAGTTGTATTGTGCTTGCTCCTGCTATCTTGGCCTTGCTCCAGTTGTCTTGGGCTTGCTCCAGTTGTATTGGGCTTGCTCCAGTTCTCTTGGGCTTGCTCCAGTTGTCTTGGGCTTGCTCCAGTATTCTTGGACTTTATTTGGTTGTCTTAGGCTTGCTCCAGTTGTCTCGGGCATGTTCCAGTTTTTTTGGCCTTGCTCCAGTTGTCTTGGGCTTGCTTCAGTTGTCTTGGGCTTTCTCCAGTTGTCTTGGTCTTGTGCCTGTTGTCTTGAGCTTGTTCCAGTTGTCTTGGTCTTGCTTCAGTTGTCTTGGGCTTGCTCCAGTTATCTTGGGCTTGCTCCAGTTGACTTGGGCTTGCTCCAGTTTACTTGGCCTTGCTTCAGTTGTTTGGGCTTGCTCCAGTTTTTGTAATCCTGCTCCAGTTGGCTTGGGCTTGCTTCAGTTGTCTTGACCTTGCTCCAGTTGTCTTGGGCTTGCTCCAATTGTCTTCGCCTTGCTCCGGCTGTCTTGGGCTTGCTTGACTTGTCTTGGGCTTGCTCCAGTTCTCTTGGGCTTGCTCCAGTTGTCTTGGCCTTGCTTCAGTTGTCTTGGGCTTGCTGCAATTGTCTTGGCCTTGCTCCAGTTGACTTGGTCTTGCTCCAGTTGTCTTGACCTTCCTCCTGTTGTCTTGGCCTTTCTCCAGTTGTCTTGGGCTTGCTTCAGTTGTCTTGGGCTTTAAACAGTTGTCTTGGCCTTGCTCTAGTTTTCTTGGGCTTTCTCCAGTTGTCTTGGGCTTGCTCCAGTTGTCTTGGCCTTACACCAGCTGTCTTGGGCTTGATCCTGTTGTCTTGGGCTTGCTCCAGTTCCCTTGGGCTTGCTCCAGTTATCCTTGTCTTGCTCCAGGTGTCTTGGGCTTCCTCCAGTTGTCTTGGCCTTGCTTCAGTTGTCTTGGGCTTTCTCCAGTTGTCTTCGGCTTGCTCCAGTTGTCTTTAGCTTGCTCTAGTTGTTTTGGGCTTGCTTCAGTTATCTTGGGCGTGTTCCAGTTGTCTTGGACTTGCTCCAGTTGGCTTGGGCTTGTTCCAGTTGTCTTGGGCTTGCTCCAGTTGTCTTGGGCTTGCTCCAGTTGTCTTGGACTTGCTGCAGTTGTCTTCACCTTGCTCAAGTTGTCATGGGCTTGCTTCGGTTGTCTTGGGCTTGCTACAGTTGTCTTGGGCTTGCTCCAGTTGTCTTGGGCTTGCTCCAGTTGTCTTGGACTTGCTGCAGTTGTCTTCACCTTGCTCAAGTTGTCATGGGCTTGCTTCGGTTGTCTTGGGCTTGCTACAGTTGTCTTGGGCTTGCTTCATTTGTCTTGGCCTTTCTCCAGTTTTCTTCAGCTAGCTCCAGTTTTCTTGGGCTTGCTAAAGTTGTCTTGGCCTTACTCCAGCTGACTTTGGCTTGTTCCAGCTGTATTAGGCTTGCTCCAGTTGTCTTGGGCTTGCTCCAGTTGCCTTTGCCTTGCTCCAGTTGTCTTGGGCTTGCTCCAGCTGTTTTGGTTTTGCTCCAGTTGTCTTGGGCTTGCTCTAGTTGTCTTGGGCTTCCTTCTCTTGTCTTGGCCTTGCTCAAGTTGTCTTGGGCTTGCTCCAGTTGTCTTGGGATTTCTCCAGACATCTTGGGCTTGCTCCAGTTGTCTTGGGCTTGCTCTAGTTGTCTTGGGCTTCCTTCTCTTGTCTTGGCCTTGCTCAAGTTGTCTTGGGCTTGCTCCAGTTGTCTTGGGATTTCTCCAGACATCTTGGGCTTGCTCCAGTTCTCTTGGGCTTTCTCCAGTTTTCTTGGGCTTGCTGCAGTTGTCTTGGGCTTGCTCCAGTTGTTTTGGGCTTGCTCCAGTCTTCTTGAGCTTTCTCCAGTTGTCTTAGACTTGCTTCAGTTATCTTGGGCTTTCTCCAGTTGTCTTGGTTTTGCTCCAGTTGACTTGGGCTTACTCCAGGTGTCTTGGGCTTGCTCCAGTTGTTTTGGGCTTGCTCCAGTCTTCTTGAGCTTTCTCCAGTTGTCTTAGACTTGCTTCAGTTATCTTGGGCTTTCTCCAGTTGTCTTGGTTTTGCTCCAGTTGACTTGGGCTTACTCCAGGTGTCTTGGGCTTGCTCCAATTGTCTTGGGCTGCTCCAGTTGTCTTGACCTTGCTCCTGTTGTCTTGGGCTTGCTCCAGGTGTCTTGGGCTTGCTCTAGTTGTCTTGACCATGCTCCAGTTGTCTTGGTCTTGCTCCATTTGTCTTGAACTTACCCCTGTTGTCTTGGGCGTGCTCCAATAGTCTTGGCCTTTCTCTTGTTATTCAGGGCTTGCTCCAGTTGTCTTGACCTTGCCCCAGGTGTCTTGGGCTTGCACCAGGTGTCTTGGCTTTGCTTCAGTTGTCTTGGATTTGCTCCAGTTGTCTTCAGCTTGCTGCAGTTTTCTTGGCCTTGTTCAAGTTTTCTTTGGATTGATTCAGTATTCTTGGCCTTGCTCTAGTTGTCTTGGATTTGCTAGCGTTGTCTTGGGCTTGCTCCAGTTGTCTTGGGCTTTCTGCAGTTGTCTTAGGCTTGCTCCAGTTGCCTTTCGCTTGCTCGAGCTGTCTTGGCCTTGCTCCAGCTTTCTTGGGCTTAGTCGAGTTTTCTTGGGCTTGCTCCAGTTTTCTTGGGCTTGCTCTAGTTTTCTTGGGCTTGCTCCAGTTGTCTTGGCTTTGCTCCAGTTGTCTTGGGATTGCTCCATTTGTCTTGGGCTTGCTCCAGTAGCCTTGGGCTTGCTCCAGTTGTCTTGGGCTTGCTCCAGTTTACTTTGACTTTATTTGGTTGTTTTAGTCTTGCTCCAGTTTTCTGGGGTCTGCTCCAGTTGTCTTGGCCTTGCTCCAATTGTCTTGGGCTTGCTTCAGTTGTCTGGGGCTTTCTCCAGTTGTCTTGGTCCTGCTCCTGTTGTCTTGAGCTTGTTCTTGTAGTCTTGGGCTTGCTTCAGTTGTCTTGGGCTTGCTGTAATTGTCTAGGGCTTGCTCCAGTTGACCTGGGTGTGTTTCAGTTTTCTTGGGCTTGCTCCAGTTGTCTTGGGCTTCCTCTAATTTTCTTGACCTTGCCCCTGTTTTCTTGGACTTGCTTCAGTTGTCTTGGCCTTCCTCCAGTTGTCTTGGGTTTGCTCCAGTTTTCGTGGGCCTGCTCCAGTTGTCTTGGGATTTCTTCAGTTGTCTGGACCTTGCTCTAGTTGTCTTGAACTTGCTCCAGTTGTATTGGGCTTGCTCCAGTTGTCTTGGCCTTGCTCCGGCTGTCTTGGGCTTTCTTCAGTTGTCTTGGGTTTGCTCCAGTTCGCTTGGGCTTTCTCCAGTTGTCGTTGCCTTGCTCTAGGTGCCTTGGCCTTGCTCCAGTTGGTTTGGGCTTGCTCCAGTTGTCTTTGGCTTGCTCCAGTCGTCTTGGGCTTTCTCCAGTCGTCTTGGCCTTGCTCAAGTTGTCTTCAACTTGCTTCAGTTTTCTTGGCCTTGCTACAGTTGTCTTGGCCTCGCTCCAGTTGACTTGGGTTTGCTGCAGTTGTCTTGGCATTGCTCCAGTTGTCTTGGGCTTGCTCAAGTTGTCTTGGGCTTGCTCCAGTTGTCTTGGGCTTGTTCCAGTTGTCTCCACCTTGCTCCAGTTGTCTTGGGCTTCCTTTAGTTGTCTTGTCCTTGCTCCAGTTGTCTTCGACTTGCTCCAGTTGTCTTGGGCTTTCTCCAGACGTCTTGGGCTTACTCCAGTTGTCTTGGGCTTACTCCAGTTGTCTTGGGCTTACTCCAGTTGTCTTGGGCTTGCTCCAGTTGCCTTGGGCTTGCTCCAGTTGTCTTGGGCTTGCTCCAGTTGTTTTGGGCTTCCTCCAGTCTTCTTGAGCTTGTTCCAGTTGTATTAGACTTAGTTCAGTTGTCTTGGGCTTGCTCCAGTTGTCTTGGGTTTTCTCCAGTTGACTTGGGATTAATCCAGGTGTCTTGGGCTTGCTCCAATTGTCTTTGGCTTGCTCCAGTTGTCTTGACCTTGCTCCAGTTGTCTTGGACTTTCTACAGTTGTCTTGGGCTTGCTCCAGTTGTGTCAGGCTTGCTCTTGTTGTCTTGGGATTTTTCTAGTTGGCTTCGGCTTGCTCCAGTTATCTTGGCCTTGCTCCAGTTGTCTTTGGCTTGCTCCAGATTTCCTTTGCTTGCTCCAGTTGTCTCGGGCTTCCTCCATTTGTCTTGGGCTTGCTCCAGTTGTATTGGGCTTGCTCCAGGTGTCTTGGGCTTGCTCCAGTTGTCTTGACCTTGCTTCAGTTGTCTTGGTCTTGCTCCAGTTGTCTTGGTGACTTTACCCTGTTGTCTTGGGCTTGCTCCAATAGTCTCGGCCTTTCTCCAGTTGTCATGAACTAACTCCAGTTGTCTTGGCCTTGCCCCAGGTATCTTGGGCTTGCTCTAGGTGTCTTGGCCTTGCTCCAGTTTTCTTGGATTTGCTCCAGTTTTCTTCAGCTTACTCCATTTGTCTTGGTGTTGCTCCAGCTGTCTTGGCCTTGCTCCAGTTGTCTTGGACTTGCTCCAGTTGTCTTGAGCTTGCTCCAGTTGTCTTGCTCTTGCTCCAGCTATCTTCGGCTTGCTCCAGTTGTCTTGGGCTTGCTCCAGTTTTCTTGGCCTTTGTCCAGTTGTCTTGGCCTTGCTCCAGTTGTCTCGGCCTTGCTCCAGTTGTCTTGAGCTTGCTCCAGTTATCTTGGGCTTGCTCAAGTTGTCTTTGGATTGCTTCAGTTCACTTGGGCTTTTCTCCAGTTGTCTTGGGCTTGCTCCTGTTGTCTCTGGCTTCCTCTAGTTGTCTTGGACTTGCTTTAGTGGTCTTGGACTTGCTCCAGTTTTCTTCGGCTTGCACCAGTTGTCTTGGCCTTGTTCCAGTTGTTTTGGCCTTGCTCCAGTTGTCTTGAACTTGATCCAGTTGTCGTGACCTTGCTCCAGTTGTCTTGGGCTTGCTTCAGTTGTCTTGGGCTTGCTCCAGTTGTCTTGGACTTGCTCCAGCTGTCTTGGGATTGTTCCAGATGTCTTGGACATGCTCGAGTTGTCCAGGGCTTGCTTTAGGTGTCTTGGGCTTGCTCCAGGTGTCTTGCGCTTTCTCCACTTGTCTTGGGCTTGCTGCACTTGTCTTTGCCTTGCTCCAATTGTCTTGGGCTTGCTCCAAGTGTTTCGGGCTCGCTTTGTCTTGGGCTTGCTCCAGTTGTCTTGGGTTTCCTCCAGTTCTCTTGGCCTTGAGCAAGTTGTCTTTGGCTTGCTTCAGTTTTCTTGGCCTTGCTCTAGTTGTCTTGGTCTTGCTCCAGTTGACGTGGGCTTGCTCCAGTTGTCTTGGCCTTTCTCCACTTGTGCTGTGCTTGCTTCAGTTGTCTTGGGCTTCCTCCAGTTGCCTTGGGCTTGCTCCAGTTGTCTTGGGCTTGCTCCAGCTGTCTTGGCCTTGCTCCACCTGTCTTGGGCTTGCTCGACTTGTCTTTGGCATGCAACAGCTTCCTCAGGCTTGCTCCAATTTTCGTGGGCTTACTCCAGTTGTCTTGGCCTTGCTTCAGTTGTCTTGGGCTTCCTCCAGTTTTCTTGGCCTTGCTCCAGTTGACTTGGGTTTGCTCTAGTTGTCTTCGGCTAACTCCAGTTGTCTTGGTCTTGCTCCAGTTGTCTTGATCTTGCCCCAGTTGTCTTGGACTTGCTCCTGTTGTCTTGGCCTTGCTCCAGTTGTCTTGTGCTAGCTCTAGTTGTCGTGGGCTTGCTTCAGTTGTCTTGGGCTTGATTCAGTTGTCTTGGCCTTGCTCTAGTTTTCTTGGGATTGCTCCAGTTGTCTTGGGCTTGCTCCAGTTGTCTTGGCCTTGCTCCAGCTCTCTTGGTCTTGCTCCAGTTGTCTTGGGCTTACTCCAGTTCTCTTGGGCTTGCTCCAGTTATCCTTGTCTTGCTCCAGGTGTCTTGGGCTTGCTCCAGTTGGTTTGGGCTTGCTCCAGTTGTCATGGGTTTCCTGCAGTTGTCTTGGCCTTGCTCCAGTTGTCTTGGCCTTGCTCCTGTTGACTTTGGTTGCTCCAGTTGTCTTGGCCTTGCTCCAGTTGTCTTGGTCTTGCTATAGTTACCTTGGGCTCGCTCCAGTTGTCTTGGGCTTGCTGCAGTTGTCTTGGGCTTGCTCCATTTGTCTTGGGCTGGCTCCAGTTGTCTCAGCCTTGCTCCAGTTGTCTTGGGCTTGCTCCAGTTGTTTTGGCCTTGCTTTAGTTGTCTTGGGCTTGCTCAAGTTGCCTTGGGCTTGCTCCAGTTGTCTTGGGCTATCTCCTGTTTTATTGGGCGTGCTCCAGTTGTCTTGAGCTTGCTCTGGTTGTATTGGGCTTTCTCCAGTTGTCTTGGGCCTTCTCCAGTTTTCTTGAGCTTGCTCCAGTTGTCTTGAGCTTGCTCTAGTTGTCTTGAGCTTGCTTCAGTTTTCTTGGGGTTTCTCCAGTTGTCTTGGACTTGCTCTAGTTGACATGGGCATGCTCCAGTTGCCTTGGCCTTGGGCTATCTCCAGGTGTCTTGACCTTGCTCCAGTTGTCTTGGACTTACTGCAGTTGTCTTCACCTTGCTCCAGTTGTCGTGGGCTTGATCCAGTTGTCTTGGGCTTGCTCCAGTTGTCTTGGGCTTGCTTCAGTTGTCTTGGTCTTGCTCCAGTTGTCTTCGGTTTGCTCAAGTTGTCTTGGCCTTGTTCCAGCTGTCTTGGCCTTGCTTCAGTTGTATTGGGCTTGCTCCAGTTGTCTTGGGCTTGCTCCAGTTGTCTTTCCCTTGCTCCAGTTGTCTTGGGCTTGCTCAAGTTGTCTTGGCCTTGTTCCAGCTGTCTTGGCCTTGCTTCAGTTGTATTGGGCTTGCTCCAGTTGTCTTGGGCTTGCTCCAGTTGTCTTTCCCTTGCTCCAGTTGTCTTGGGCTTGTTCCAGATGTTTTGGGCTTGCTCCAGATGTCTTGGGCTTGCTATAGTTGTCTTGGCTTTGCTCAAGTTATCTTCGGCTTGCTTCAGTTTTCTTGGCCTTGCTCCAGTTGTCTTGGCCTTGCTCCAGTTTACCTTGGCTTGATCCAGTTGTCTTGGCCTTGCTCCAGTTGTGTTGGCCTTACTCCAGTTGTCTTGGGCTTGCGCTGGTTGTCTTGGGCTTGCTCCAGTTGTCTTGGCCTTACTCCAGTTGTCTTGGGGTTGCTCCAGTTGTCTTGGCCTTGCTCCAGTTGTCTTGGGCTTTCTCCAGACGTCTTGGGCTTGCTCCTGTTGTCTTGGGCTTGCTCCAGTTGTCTCGGGCTTGCTCCAGTTGCCTTGGAACTGCTCCAGTTGTCTTGGATTTGCTCCAGTTGTTTTGGGCTTTCTCCAGTCTTCTTGAGCTTGCTCCAGTTGTCTTGAACTTGCTTAGTTGTCTTGGGCTTGCTGCAGTTGTCTTGCGCTTGCTCCAGTTGACTTGGGCTTACTCCAGGTGTCTTGGGCTTGCTCCAATCATCTTAGAATTTCTCCACTTGTCTTGGAATTGCTCCAGTTGTCTTGGGCTTGCTCCCGTTGTCTTGGGCTTGCTCCAATTGTCTTGGGAGTTTTCTAGTTGTCTTGGGCTTGCTCCAGTTGTCTTGGCCTTGCTCCGGTTGTCTTGGTCTTGCTCCAGTTTTCCTTCGCTTGCTCCATTTGCCTCGGGCTTACTCCAGTCTTCTTGGGCTTGATTCAATTGTTTTGGGCTTGCTCCAGTTGTCTTGGGCTTGCTCCAGTTGTATTGACCTTGCTCCAGTTGTTTTGGGCTTGGTCCAGTTGTCTTGGACTTGCTCCTGTTGTCTTGGGCTTGCTCCAATGGTATTGGCCTTTCTCTAGTTGTATTGGGCTTGATCCAGTTGTCTTGGCCTTGCCCCAGTTGTCTTGGGCTTGCTCAAGGTGTCTTGAAATTGCTCCAGTTGTCTTGGATTTTCCTGAGTTGTCTTCGGCTTGCTCCAGTAGTCTTGGACTTGCTCCAGCTGTCTTGGGCTTTCTCCGGCTGTCGTGGGCTTGGTCCATTTGTCTTGGCCTTGCTCCAGTTGTCTTGGACTTGCTCTAGTTGTCTTGGGCTTGCTATTGTTGTCTTTGCCTTGTTCCATCTATCTTCAGCTTGCTCCAGTTGTCATTGGCTTGCTCCAGTTGTCTCGGCCTTGCTTTAGTTGTCTTGGGCTTGCTCCAGTTCTCTTGGGCTTGATTCAGTTGTCTTGGGATTGCTCCAGTTCACTTGGGCTTGCTCCAGTTATCTTGGGCTTTCTCCAGTAATCTTGGACTTGCTCCAGTTGTCTTGGGCTTGCTCCAGTTCTCTTGGGCTTGATTCAGTTGTCTTGGGATTGCTCCAGTTCACTTGGGCTTGCTCCAGTTATCTTGGGCTTTCTCCAGTAATCTTGGACTTGCTCCAGTTGTCTTGGACTTACTCTTGTTGTCTTGGACGTGCTCCAGTTGTCTTTGGCTTGCTCAAGTTGTCTTGGTCTTGCTCCAGTTGTTTTGAGCTTGCTCCAGCTGTCTTGGGCTTGCTCCTATTGTCTTGGGCATTTTTCTGTTGTCTTTTGCTTGCTCCAGTTGTCTAGGGTTTGCTCCAGTTGTCTTTGCCTTGGTCCAATTGTTTTGGGCTTGCTCCAGTTGTCTTGGGCTTCCTCCAGTTGTCTTGGGCTTGCTCCAGTTGTCTTGAGCTTGCTCTAGTTGTCTTGCGCTTGCTTCAGTTATCTCAGGCTTGCTCCAGTTGTCTTGGTCTTGCTCCAGTTCACTTGGGGTGTCTCCAGTTGTTTGTGGCTTTATCCAATTGTCTTGGGCTTGCTCAAGTTGTCTTAACCTTGTTCCAGTTGTCTTGGACTTGCTGCACTTGTTTTCACCTTGCTCCAGTTCTCTTGGGCTTTCTCCAGTTGTCTTGGAATTGCTCTAGGTGTCTTGGGCTTGCTTCAGTTGTCTTGGCCTTACTCCAGTTGTCTTGGACTTTCTCAAGTTGTCTTCGCCTTGCTCAAGCTGTCTTGGGCTTGCTCCAGTCGTATTGGTCTTGGTCCAGTTGTCTTGGGCTTGCTCTCGCTGTCTTTGCCTTGCTTCTGTTGTCTTGGGATTGCTCCAGTTGTTTTGGGCTTGCTCCAGTTGTCTTGGGCTTGCTCTAGTTGTCTTGGGCTTCCTCCAGTTGCCTTGGCATCGCTCAAGTCGACTTTGGCTTGCTTCAGTTTTCTTGGCCTTGCTCCAGTTGTCGTGGCTTTGCTCCAGATGACCTGGGCTTGCTCCAGTTGTTTTAACCTTTCTCCAGTTGTCTTCAGCTTGCTCTGGTTGTCCTCGGCTTGCTCCAGTTGTCTTGGCCTTACTCCAGTTGTCTTGGGCTTGCTCCAGCTTTCTTGGGCTTGCTCCAGTTGTCTTGGCCTTGCTCTAGTTGTCTTGGGATTGCACCAGTTGTCTTGGGCTTGCTGCAGTTGGATTGGGCTTTCTCCAGTCGTCTTGAGCTTGCTCCAGTTGTCTTGGGCTTGCTCCTGTTGTCTTGGTCTTGCTCCAGTTGTCTTGGGCTTGCTCCATTTGTCTTGGGCTTGCTCCAGTTGTTTTGGGCTTGCTCCATTCTTCTTGAGCGTGCTCCAGTTATCTTGGGCTTGCTTCGGTTGTCTTGGGATTGCTCCAAATGTCTTGGGCTTGCTCCAGTTGACTTGGGCTTGCTCCAGTTGTCTTCGGCTTGCTCTTATTCTCTTGGGCTTGCTCCAGTTGTCTTGACCTTGCTCCGGTTGTCTTGAAATTGCTCCAGTTGTCTTGGATTTTCCTGAGTTGTCTTCAGCTTGCTCCAGTAGTCTTGGACTTGCTCCAGCTGTCTTGGGCTTTCTCCGGCTGTCGTGGGCTTGGTCCATTTGTCTTGGCCTTGCTCCAGTTGTCTTGGACTTGGTCTAGTTGTCTTGGGCTTGCTATTGTTGTCTTTTCCTTGTTCCATCTAACTTCAGCTTGCTCCAGTTGTCTTTGGCTTGCTCCAGTTGTCTCGGCCTTGCTTTTGTTGTCTTGGGCTTGCTCCAGTTCTCTTGGGCTTGATTCAGTTGTCTTGGGATTGCTCCAGTTCACTTGGGCTTGCTCCAGTTATCTTGGGCTTTCTCCAGTAATCTTGGACTTGCTCCAGTTGTCTTGGACTTGCTCTAGTTGTCTTGGACGTGCTCCAGTTGTCTTTGGCTTGCTCTAGTTGTCCTGGTCTTGCTCCAGTTGTATTGATATTTGTCCAGTTATCTTGAACTTTCTCCAGTTTTCTTGAACTTGCTTCAGTTTTGTTGGGCTTGCTCGAGTTGTCTTGGGCTTGTTCCAGTTGTCTTTTCCTTGCTCCAATTAAATTGGGATTGCTCAAGTTGTCTTGGGCTTGCTTAAGTTGTCTTGTGCTTGCTCCAGTTGTCTTGGGCTTCCTCCAACTGCCTTGGCCTTGCCTCAGTTGTCTTGGGCTTGCTCCAATTGTCTTGGGCCTGCTCCAGTTGTCTTTGATTTGCCCCAGTTGTCGTGGGCTTGCTCGAGTTGTTTCAAGCTTGCTCCAGTTGTTTGGCCTTGCTCCATTTGTCTTGGAAATGCTCCAGTTGCCTTGGACTTGCTCCAGTATTCTTGCGCTTGCTCCAGTTGTCTTGGACTTGCTCCAGTTGTTTTGGGATGGTTCCAGTTGTCTTGGAATTGCTCCAGTTATCCTGGGCTTGCTCCAGTTGTCTTGGGCTTGCTCCTGTTGTCTTTGACTTGCTCCAGTTTTCTTGGGCTTGCTCCAGTTGTTTTGGGCTTGCAGTGTCTTGGGTTTGATCCAGTTGTCTTGGGTTTCCTGCAGTTGTCTTGGCCTTGATGAAGTTGTCTTTTGCTTACTTCAGTTTTCATGGCCTTGCTCGACTTGTCTTGGCCTTGCTCTAGTTGACTTGGGCTTGCTCCAGTTGTCTTGGCCTTGATCCAGTTGTCTTGGGCTTGCTCCAGTTTTCTTGAGCTTGCTCCAGCTGTCTTGGCCTTCCTCTAGCTGTCTTGGGCTTTCTCGAGTTGTCTTGGGCTTTCTCCAGTTTTCTTGGGCTTGCTCCAGTTATCTTGGGCTTGCTCCAGTTGTCTTGGCCTTGCTCCAGTTGACTTGGACTTGCTCCAGTTGTCTTGGCCTTGCTCCAGTTGTCTTGGACTTCATCCAGTTGTCTTCGGCTTGCTCCAGTTGTCTTGTGTTACATCCAGTTGCATTGGCCTTGCTCCACTTGTATTGAGCTTGCTCCAGTTGTCTTGGGCAATCTACGAGTGTCATCGGCTCTCTCATGTTGTCTTGAGCTTGTTCCAGTTGTCTTAGGCTTGCTTCAGTTGTCTTGGGCTTGCTCTAGCTCTCTTGGGCTTGCTCCAGTTCACTTGGGCTTGCTCTACATGTCTTGGCCTTCTTCCAGTTTTCATGGGCTTGCTCCAGTTGTCTTGACCTTCCCCCAGTTGTCTTGGACCTGCTCCAGTTTTCTTGGCCTTGCTCCAGTTTTCTTGGCCTTGCTCCAGTTGTCTTGGGCTTGCTCCAGTTGTCGTGGGATTGATCCAGGTGTCTTGGGCTTGCTTCACTTGTCTTGGCCTTGCTCTAGTTGTCTTGGGCTTGCCCCAGTTGTCTTGGGCTTGCTCCAGTTGTCATGGACTTGCTCCAGATGTCTTGGAATTGCTCCAGTGGTCTTGGGCTTGCTCTAGTTCTCTTGGGCTTGCTCCAGTTGTGTTTCTCTGGCTGCAGGTGTCTTGGGCTTTCTCCAGTTGGTCTGGGCTTGCTCCAGTTGTCTTGGGCTTGCTCCAGTTGTCTTGGGCTTGCTCCAGTTTGTTTGAGCTTGCTCCAGTTGTCTTGGGCTTGCTCCAGTTGTCTTGGATTTCCTCCAATTGTCTTTTTCTTGCTCCAGTTGTCTTGGGCTTGCTCCAGTTGTCTTGGGCTTGCTCCAGTTTGTTTGAGCTTGCTCCAGTTGTCTTGGGCTTGCTCCAGTTGTCTTGGATTTCCTCCAATTGTCTTTTTCTTGCTCCAGTTGTCTTGGCCTTGCTCCAGTTGTCTTGGGCTTGCTCTAGTTGTCTTGGGCTTGTACCAGCTGTCTTGGCCTTGCTCCAATAGTCTTGGGCTTGCTCGAGTTGTCTTGGGCTTGCACTTGTTGTCTTGGGCTTGCTCCAGTTATCTTGGACTTGCTCAAGTTGTCTCGGCCTTGCTCCAGTTGTCTTGGGCTTGCTCCTGTTGTCTTGGCCTTGCTCTAGTTTTCTTGGGCTTTCTCCAGTTGTCTTGGGCTTGCTCCTGTTGTCTTGGGCATTCTTCTGTTGTCTTTTGCTTGCTCCAGTTGTCTAGGGCTTGCTCCAGTTGTCTTTGCCTTGCTCCAATTGTTTTGGGCTTGCTCCAGTTGTCTTGGGCTTCCTCCAGTTGTCTTGGGCTTGCTCCAGTTGTCTTGAGCTTGCTCTAGTTGTCTTGCGCTTGCTTCAGTTATCTCAGGCTTGCTCCAGTTGTCTTGGGCTTCCTCCAGTTGTCTTGGGCTTGCTCCAGTTGTCTTGAGCTTGCTCTAGTTGTCTTGCGCTTGCTTCAGTTATCTCAGGCTTGCTCCAGTTGTCTTGGTCTTGCTGCAGTTCACTTGGGGTTGCTCCAGTTGTTTGTGGATTTATCCAGTTGTCTTGAGCTTGCTCCAGTTGTCTTGACCTTGTTTCAGTTGTCTCGGACTTGCTGCACTTGTCTTCACCTTGCTCCAGTTTTCTTGGGCTTTCTCCAGTTGTCTTGGAAATGCTCTAGGTGTCTTGGGCTTGCTTCAGTTTTCTTGGCCTTACTCCAGTTGTCTTGGGCTAGCTCCAGCTGTCTTGGGCTTGCTCAAGTTGTCTTGGCCTTGCTCAAGCTGTCTTGGGCTTGCTCGATTCGTATTGGGCTTGGTCCAGTTGTCTTGGGCTTGCTCTCGTTGTCTTTGCCTTGCTCCTGTTGTCTTGGGATTGCTCCAGTTGTTTTGGGCTTTCTCCAGTTGTCTTGGGCTTGCTCTACTTGTCTTGGGCTTCCTCCAGTTGCCTTGGCCTCACTCAAGTCGACTTCGGCTTGCTTCAGTTTTCTTGGCCTTGCTCCAGTTGACGTGGCTTTGCTCCAGATGACCTGGGCTTGCTCCAGTTGTTTTAACCTTTCTCCAGTTGTCTTCGGCTTGCTCCGGTTGTCCTCGGCTTGTTCCAGTTGTCTTGGCCTTACTCCAGTTGTCTTGGGCTTGCTCCAGTTTTCTTGGGCTTGCTCCAGTTGTCTTGGCCTTGCTCTAGTTGTCTTGGGATTGCACCAGTTGTCTTGGACTTGCTGCAGTTGGACTGGGCTTTCTCCAGTCGTCTTGAGCTTGCTCCAGTTGTCTTGGGCTTGCTGCTGTTGTCTTGGTCTTGCTCCAGTTGTCTTGGGCTTGCTCCATTTGTCTTGGGCTTACTCCAGTTGTTTTGGGCTTGCTCCAGTCTTCTTGAGCGTGCTCCAGTTGTCTTGGGCTTGCTTCAGTTGTCTTGGGATTCCTCCAAATGTCTTGGGCTTGCTCCAGTTGACTTGGGCTTGCTCCAGTTGTCTTCGGCTTGCTCTTATTGTCTTGGGCTTGCTCCAGTTGTCTTGACCTTGCTCCGGTTGTCTTGGAATTGCTTTAGTTGTCTTGGACTTGCTCCAGTTTTCTTGGGCTTGCTCCAGTTGTCTTGGCCTTGCTCTAGCTGTTTTTAGCTTGATCAAGTTGTCTTGGGCTTGCTCCAGTTTGCTTGGCCATGATCCAGTTGTCTTGGAATTGCTCCAGTTGTCTTGGGCTTGCTCCAGTTGTCTTGGGATTGCTCCGGTTTACTTGGGCTTGCTCCAGTTGTCTTGGGCATGCTCCAGTTGGCTTGGGCTTGCTCCAGTTGTCTTCGACTTATTGCAGTTGTCTTTGGCTTGCTCCAGTTGTCCTGGCCTTGCTCCAGTTGTATTGACCTTGGTCCAGTTGTCTTGAACTTGCTCCAGTTGTCTTGAACTTACTCCAGTTGTCTTGAACTTCTTCCAGTTGTCTTGAACTTGCTCCAGTTGTCTTGAACTTACTCTAGTTGTCTTGGGCTTGCTCCAGTTGTCTTGGGCTTGATCCAGTTGTCTTGGTCTTGCTCAAGTTGTCTTGGGATTGCTCCAGTTGTCTTGGGATTTCTCTAGTTGTCTTGGCCTTGCTCTAGTTGTCTTGGGTTTGCTCCAGTTGTCTTGGGCCTGGTCCAGTTGTCTTTGCTTTGCTCCAGTTGTCGTTGGCTTGCTCCAGTTGTTTGAAGCTCGCTCCAGTTGTTTTGCCTTGCTCTAGTTGTCTTGGAAATGCTCCAGTTGTCTTGGGCTTGCTCCAGTTGTCTTGGGCTTGCTCCAGTTATCTTGGACTTGCTCCATTTGTCTTGGGGTTGCTCGAGTTGTCTTGGACTTACACCAGTTTTCCTAGGCTTGATCGAGGTGTCTTGGGCTTGCTCTAGGTGTCTTGGGCTTGCTCCAGTTGTCTTTGTTAGATACTGAGCTAACCACCTCTGGCAGAGAAGCCGTGAAACGGAAAGGCTCACAAAGGTTTTTAGGCCTTCTTCCTTTGTTTATATGTGTCATGCACCCCAAACTTAATCAGGCATACACTACACCTTCAAGAGTAGTAACGCCTTAGCATTACATCTCAAGAAGAGCTCAAGTCGTCAATAGGCAAGAGAGCATCAAGCAAGGGTTTATTCATCAGCATGCAAGACAAGTCCTTTTATAGCTGTCTGTCCAGTCCTAGAACTCAAAAGCACATTCCTGGGAAGTGGCCTGAACCAGCCACGTCACCTATAGACTTGCAGTGTGGGCTTGACACATAATCATCCTAGTGTCAAGGTGACAGACCAACCATGTAGCGTCCAAGAAGCTACGGACTTTCTTTCTTGGAAGCTTCCACAGCAAACAAGATGTGCATGGGGCCAGGATCAAACTCATGACCTTTCACTTGGCCAAATCAACAAAATGGCCAAGGTAACCACTCATCCACATGGTGTACTCACAGGTCATATCTCACAAGAGACAGAGCATAGTTGAGTCACACTACAACGGATCTAGGGGTCATACCTCCACAAGGGGCAGAGCATTCCTGATCCATCCTACAACACTGAACAAGGGGCAAAAACATTCAACAAATCTCTCCCTTGCACCTTGCGTCAGTGACCATCATCATTCGTCATCACTTGCGTTGACCATGCCGATACCTTGCCTGCCCGCCTGGTGGAGATCCTTGTCCAGTGGCTTTGTAAGCATGTCAGCCCGGTCGAGCTTGGTACCGACATACTCGAGCTCCACTGTCTGCTTGTAGACCAAGTTCCGAGCGTAGTGGTAGCGGATCTCGATGTTCTTTGTGCGCCTGGACAGGACGGGGTTCTTTGACATGTCAATGGAACTCATGTTGTCAATCTTGATGACCGTTGTCGTTGCCTGTGGTGCCTTCATCTCAGATAGCAAGCTTTGTAGCCACTACATCTCTTTACAAACCAAAGCCAAGGCGATGTACTTAGCTTCAGCTGTTGACAGAGAGACACATTCATGCTTGCGAATTGCCCAACTGACTGCACCTCCATTCAACATACACACAAAGCCGGAGGTAGATTTTCTGTCATCGACATTCCCTCTCCAATCAGCATCAGTGTAGTACATGAGACGGAGTGATGCTGATCCAGCGATGCCTCCAAACTGGAGCCCCACTTGCCGCGTCCCCTGAAGGTAACGCATGATGCGCTTCACGGCCTGCCAGTGAAGTGGACCGGGATTAGCTACAAACCGGCTCACCTGCCCAATAGCATGGGCTATATCTGGTCGGGTGGCGACCATGGCATACATCAGACTGTCCACTGCAGACTGATATGGGATGCCCAGCATGTCAGTTTTATCCGCTTCGTTGGATGTGGACATGGAGGTGGAGAGTTTGCACTCCGAGCTCATGGGTATGCTGGCGGGTTTGCAATCTGCCATGTCGTATCGGTTGAGGATGGAGTCGATGTATTTTGTCTGGTTCAGGCTGATGGTACCTGCTCCTCTGTCACGCTTGATGGCAATTCCAAGATAGAAGTCAAGAGGACCCATGTCCTTCATGTCGAATCTGCTACTCAGCTGCCCATTGAGATCGTCTAGCAGCTGCGTGGAAGAGGAGCATAGAATCAGGTCATCAACATACAAGGCGACCAACATAGTCCCTTTGTCACTCTCATGCACGTACATGCTAGGGTCATTGTCGCAATGCATGAAGAACTCCTTGGCCATGAACGTGTCCATCTCCTGGTACCAAAGTCTTGGCGCTTATTTTAACCCATAGAGTGCCTTCACCAATCTGCACACCTTGCCCTCAGGAGCATCAACCCCCTCCGGAACCTCCATCAATACCTCCTTGTCAAGTTTGCCGTAAAGGAAGACTGTCTTGGCATCCATCTGGTGGACCTCCATGTTCTCGGCAGCAACAATGGCGAGCATTGACCGGATGGAGGCAAACGTCACAACTGGAACAAAGGTCTCATCGTACTCTGCGCCAGGCCGTTGGGAAAACCCCTTTGCTACCACCCATGCCTTGTACTTGTCTATCTTGCCATCCTGTTTCCTTTTTACTTTCAGCACCCACTTGGACCCCACAACGTGAGCCCTGGCAGGTCTGTCCACCAGCATCCATGTCCCATTCTCTTCGATGGAGCTGAGTTCACTGCGAATTGCTTCATCCCACTCTGCTTTGTCAGGCCGAGTGAGTGCCTCTGCGACAGACGTTGGCTCCTCTTGAACCAAGGATGAATAGTTGAAGCCTTTCCATTCACCCCTATCTGTGTCGTAATACTGCCAAGGTACTTTGAGGCGTGAACTGCTCCTTGAACCTGCTGGCTGGTACTGTTGATGTGGAGGCTGGAGGTCTGGTTCATCGTTGATGATGGGAGAGGCATCCTCCTCATGTTCTGGAGGATCGGATACGTCGGAATCAGAGTATGATTCCTTCGATTCATCTTCATGAGCTCCTCTCCCTGTTGCAGCACCTATCCCATGCCATTGTGCTGGTGCTTTGTCTCCCTCTTCAAGGAGAGTGAGCCACTTTCCCTGTTTTGGAGCGTTCTCAAGTTCGAGATGCTCTCCCTTACTCACAGACCTTTCGTAGAAATCCACGTCTTTGCTTTGGATGACCTTCTTGGCTCCTTGGTCCCACAGTCGATAAGCTTTGTGGACGGTGTCATAGCCGATGAAAATGCACTTTCGTACTCTTGCATCGAGCTTTCCAGGGCCCTCACCGGCCTGGACCTTGGCAAACCCGGTGCAACCGAATACCTTGAGATGGGAGGTGTCCGGCTTCCTGCCTGACCATGCTTCTTGAGGCGTCTTCAACTGCTGTCTGCTTCTTCTTACCTCTCCTTCCCAGAGCTACTGCAGGTGTGACGTTCACAAGATAGGTAGCCGTATGTGCTGCGTCAGCCAAGAATCTAGGAGGCAGCTTGGCGTCAAAGTGTAGCACCTTGTCATGCCTAGGAGCATCTGGTTCATCCTCTCTACTACGCCGTTGCTTTGAGATGAGTAGGGCGTAGTTTTCTGGTGTTCAATGTCCTGTGTCTTGAGCCACTCCCTGCAAGCTTCGTACTCTCTCCTATTGTCCGTCCTGAATGCCTTCACCTTCTTTCCACTCTGTCGCTCAACCATAGCGACAAAGGCCTGCAGATTCTCCTTCACCCCACTTTTCTTTTTGGGAAAGTATATCCAGACTTTGCGGCTGCTTTCATCGATGCATGTGAGGAAATATCTGCTGCCTCCATTTGACGGTATGCAAAAGGGACCACATACGTCAGAGTGGACGAGATCAAGAGGTGCGAGAGCACGCGTGTCATTGCGCTTAAAGGGTTTCTTTTTCGCCTTGCCTTGAAGGCATGGCTCACACATGATCCCCGCTCCCTCCACATCATCACCTAGCTCCATCCCACGCACTAGCTCCTGCTTTCCCATGAGCTCCAATGTGCGATGAGCCACGTGCCCAAAGCGCTTGTGCCAGGTACAAGCGCTTTGGGCACAGGCTAGAATGAACAGCCCCGGTGGCTGCATTTGTTTGTGTTTTTGTTGCCGAATCATCTGCTGCCACTACTTCCGCTGCTCCAACATGTCCTTCCTCATCTGAGTCTGCATCGCTGCTCTCCTCATCATCACTATCGACCAAAGATTCAACCGTTGAAGTTGTCGTTTTGGTCTCCAAGACGTAGAGTCCATCAATGCGAGGAACCAGTGCAACAAACTTCTTTGCAGAGTAGGAGATGTTGATTTCCTTGGTAGGAACTATCACCGCTTCCTTTTGTGTAAAGACCACTATCATGTCCTTGGTAAGAACTCATGACCTCTCACTTGGCCAAATCAACAAAATGGCCAAGGTAACTACTCATCTACATAGTGTACTCACAGGTCATATCTCACGAGAGACACAGCATAGTTAAGTCACACTACAACGGATCTAGGGGTCATACCTCTACAAGGGGCAGAGCATTCCTAATCCGTCCTACAACACTGAACAAAGGGAAAAAAATTCAACAGTCTTTGGCTTACTCCAGTTTTCTTCGCCTTGCTCCAGTTGTCTTAAGCTTGCTCCAGTTGTTTTGGGCTCGCTTCGTCTTGGGCTTGCTCCAGTTATCTTGGGTTTCCTCCAGTTTTATTGGCCTTGCTCAAGTTGTCTTTTGCTTGCTTCAGTTTTCTTGGCCTTGCTCCAGTTGTCTTGGCCTTGCTCCAGATGACTTGGGCTTGCTCCAGTTGTCTTGTCCTTGTCCCAATTGTCTTGGGCTAGCTCCAGTTGTCTTGGGCTTGCTCCAGTTCTCTTGGGCTTGCTCCAGTTGACATGGGATTGCTCCAGCTGTCTTGGCCTTGCTCCAGCTGTCTTGGGCTTGCTCGAGTTGTCTTGGCCTTGCTCCAGTTGTCTTGGGCCTTCTCTTGTTGTCTTGAGCTTGCTCCAATTGTCCTGGATTTTCTCCAGTTGTTTTCGGCTTGCTCCAGTTGTCTTGGGTTTCCTCCAGTTGTCTTGACCTTGCTCCACTTGTATTGAGCTTGCTCCAGTTGTCTTGGGTAATCTCCGAGTGTCTTCGGCTTGCTCCTGTTGTGTTGAGCTTGTTCCAGTTGTCTTAGGCTTGCTTCAGTTGTCTTGAGCTTGCTCCAGTTTTCTTGGGCTTGCTGCGGTTGACTTGGGCTTGCTCTAGTTGTCTTGGGCTTGATCCAGTTGTCTAGGGCTTGCTCCAGTTGTCTTGACCTTGTCCCAGTTGTCTTGGACTTGCTCCAGTTGTATTGGCCTTGCTCCAGTTGTCTTGGGCTTACTCCAGTTGTCGTGGGCATGCTCCCGTTATCTTAAGCTTGCTTCAGTTGTCTTGGCCTTGCTGTAGTTGTCTTGGGCTTGCTCCAGTTGTCTTGGCCTTCCTCCAAACGTCTTGGGCTTGCACCAGTTCTCTTGGGCTTGCTCCAGTTGTCTTTGTCTTGCTCCAGGTGTCTTGGGCTTGCTCCAGTTGGTTTGAGCTTGCTCCAGTTGTCTTGGGCTTGCATCAGTTGTCTTCGGTTTCCTCCAGTTGTCTTGGTCTTGCTCAAGTTGTCTTCGGCCTGCTTCAGTTTTCTTGCCCTTGCTCCAGTTCTCTTTGGCTTGTTCCAGTTGTCTTGGGCTTGCTCTTGTTGTCTTGGGCTTGCACCAGCTGTCTTGGCCTTGCTCCAATAGTCTTGGGCTTGCTCCAGTTTTCTTGGGCTTTCTCTTGTTGTCTTGGGCTTGCTCCAGTTGTCTTAGACTTGCTCAAGTTGTCTCGGCCTTGCTCCAGTTGTCTTCGGCTTGCTCCAGTTGTCTTGGCCTTGCTCCAGTTGTCTTGGGCATGCTCCAGTTGTCTTCGGCTTGCTCCTGTTATCATGGGCTTTGTCCTGTTGTCTTTGGGTTGCTCCAGTTGTCTTGGGCTTGCTCCAGTTGTCTTGGGCTTGCTCGAGTTGTCTTTAGCATCCTCCAGTTGTCTTGGGCTTGCTCCAGTTGTCTTGAGCTTACTCTAGTTGTCTTGTGCTTGCTTTGGTTATCTTGGGCTTGCTCCAGTTGTCTCCAGTTGACATGGGCCTGTTCTAGTTGTCTGTGGCTTGCTTCAGTTGTTTTGGGTTTGCTCCAGTTGTCTTGACCTTGTTCCAGTTGTCTTGGACTTGCTGCACTTGTCTTCGCCTTGCTCCAGTTGTCTTGGACTTGCTCCAGTTGTCTTGGGCTTGCTTCAGTTTTATTGGCCTTGCTCCAGTTGTCTTGGGCTAGCTGCAGTTGTCTTGGGCTTGCTCAAGTTGTCTTGGGCTTGCTCCAGCTGTCTTGGGCTTGCTCCAGTTTGATTGGGCTTGCTCCAGTTGTCTTGGTCTTGCTCTAGTTGTCCTGCCTTGCTCCTGTTGTCTTGGGCTTGCTCCAGATGTTTTGGGCTTGCTCCAGTTGTCTTGGGCTTGCTCTAGTTGTCTTGGGCTTCCTCCAGTTGTCTTGGCCTTGCTCAAGTCGACTTCGGCTTGCTTCAGTTTTCTTGGCCTTGCTCCAGTTGTCTTGGCCTTGCTCAAGATGACCTGGGCTTGCTCCAGTTGTCTTGGTCTTGCTCCAGTTGTCGAGGGCTTACTCCAGTTGTCTTGGGCTTGCTGCAGTTGTCTTGGGCTTGCTCCAGTTGTCTTGGGCCTTCTCCATTTTTATTGGGCTTGCTCCAGTTGTTTTGGGCTTGCTCCAGTCTTCTTGAGCGTGCTCCAGTTGTCTTGGGTTTGCTTCAGTTGTCTTGGGCTTGCTCCAGTTGTCTTGGGCTCGCTCCAGTTGACTTGGGCTTGATCCAGTTGTCTTGGGCTTGCTCCAATTGTCTTGGGCTTGCTCCAGTTGTCTTGACCTTGCTCCAGTTGTCTTGGACTTACTTAGGTTGTCTTGGACTTGCTCCAGTTGTCTTGGGCTTGCTCCAGTTGTCTTGGCCTTGCTCCAGCTGTCTTCAGCTTGCTCAAGTTGTCTTGGGATTGCTCCAGTTGTCTTGGCCTTGCTCCAGTTGTCTTGGCCTTGCTCCAGTTGTCTTGGGATTTCTCTAGTTGTCTATGGATTGCCCCAGTTCACTTGGACTTGCTCCGGTATTCTTGGGCTTGCTCTAGTTGTCTTGGGCTTGCTTCAGTTGTCTTGGACTTATTCCAGTTGTCTTTGGCTTGCTCCATTTCTCTTGGTCTTGCTCCAGTTGTATTGACCTTGGTCCAGTCGTCTTGAACTTGCTCAAGTTATTTTGAACTTGCTCCAGTTGTCTTGGGCTTACTCCAGTTTTCTTGGGCTTGCTCCTGTTGTCTTTGCCTTGCTCCAGTTGACTTGGGCTTGCTGCAGTTGTCTTGGGCTTGCTCAAGTTGTATCGGGCTTGCTCCAGTTGTCTTGGGCTTTCTCTAGTTGTCTTGGACTTGCTCCAGTTGTCTTGGGCTTCCTCCAGTTGTCTTTGACTTGCTCCAGTTGTCTTGACCTTGCTCCAGTTTTCTTGACGTTGCTCCAGTTGTCCTGGACTTGCTCCAGTTGTCTTAGGCTTGCTCCAGTTATCTTGGGCTTGCTCCAGTTGTCATGGACTTGCTCCAGTTGTCTTGGGATTGTTCCAGTTGTCTTTGAGTTTCTCCAGTTCTCCTGGGCTTGATCCAAGTGTTTTGGGCTTGATCTAGGTGTCTTGGGCTTGCTCCAGTTGTCTTGGGCTTGCTCCAGTTGTGTTTGCCTTGCTCCAGTTGTCTTGGGCTTGCTCCAGTTGTTTTGGGCTTGCTTCGTCTCGGGCTTGCTCCATTTATCTTGGGTTTCCTCCAGGTGTATTAGCCTTGCTCAAGTTGTCTTTTTCTTGCTTCAGTTTTATTGGCCTTGCTCCAGTTGTCTTGGCCTTGCTCCAGTTTTCTTGGGCTAGCTCCAGTTGTCTTGGGCTTGCTCTAGTTGTCTTGGGCTTGCTCAAGTTGACTTGGCCTTGCTCCAGCTGTCTTTGGCTTGTTTGAGTTGTCTGGGGCTTGCTCCAGTTTTCTTGGACTTCCTCCTGTTGTCTTGGGTTTGCTCCAGTTATCTTGGCCTTGCTCTAGTTGTCTTGGGATTGCTCCAGTTGTCTTGGCCTTGCTCCAGTTGTCTCGGGCCTGCTCCAGTAGTCTTGGGCTTGCTCCACTTGTCTTGGGTTTCCTCCTGTTGTCTTGGCTTTGCTCCACTTGTATTGGGCTTACTCCAGTTGTCTTGGGCAATCTCGGAGTGTCTTCGGCTTGCTCTTGTTGTCCTGAGCTTGTTCCAGTTGTCTGACGCTTGCTCCAGTTGTCTTGGGCTTGCTCCAGTTGTCTTGGCCTTGCTCCAGTTGTCTTGGCCTTGCTCCATTTCTCTTGGGCTTGCATCAGTTGTCTTTGGATTGCTCCAGTTCACTTGGGCTTGCTCCTGTATTCTTGGGCTATTCTAGTTCTCTTGGGCTTGCTCCAGCTGTCTTGGACGTATTCCAGTTATCTTTGGCTTGCTCCAGTTGTCTTGGTCTTGCTCCAGTTGTATTGACCTTGGTCCAGTTGTCTTGAACTTGTTCCAGTTATCTTGAACTTGCTCCTGTTATCTTGGGGTTGCTCCAGTTGTCTTGGGCTTGCTCCTGTTGTCTTTGCCTTGCTCCAGTTGACTCGGGTTTGCTGATGTTGTCTTGGGCTTGCTCAAGTTGTATTTGGCTTGCTCCAGTTGTCTTCGGCTTACTCCAGTTGTCTTGGGCCTGCTCCAATTGTCTTTTCTTTACTCCTGTTGTCCTGGGCTTGCTCCAGTTGTTTTAAGCTTGCTCCAGTTGTTTGGCCTTGCTCCAGTTGTTTTGAAATTGTTCTTGTTGTCTTGGAATTGCTCCAGTTGTCTTGGGCTTGCTCAAGTTATCTTGGACTTGCTTCAGTTGTCTTGACCTTGCTCCAGTTTTCTCGACCTTGCTCCAAATTTCTTGGACTTGCTCCAGTTGTCTTAGGCTTGCTCCAGTTGTCTTGGGCTTGCTCCAGCTGTATTGGACCTGCTCTAGTTGTCTTGGGATTGCTCCAGTTGTCTTGGACTTGCTCCAGTTCTCCTAGGCTTGATCCAGGTATTTTGGGCTTGATCTATGTGTCTTGGGCTTGCTCCAGTTTACTTGGGCTTGCTCCAGTTGTCTTTGCCTTGCTCCAGTTTTCTTGGGTTTGCTCCAGTTGTTTTGGGCTCGCTTTGTCTTGTGCTTGCTCCAGCTATCTTGGGCTTGCTTCAGTTATCTTGGGCTTACTTCAGTTAGCTTGGGCTTGCTCCTATGGTCTTGGGCTTGCTGCACTTGTCTTGGTCTTGCTCCAGGTGTCTTGGGCTTGCTCCACTTGTCTTGGCCTTGCTCCAGTTGTCTTCGGCTTACTCCAGTTGCCTTGGGCTTGCTCCAGTAGTCTTGGACTTGCTCCAGTTGTCTTGGGCTTGCTCCAGTTTTCTTGGCCTTGCTCAAGTTGTCTTGGCCTTGCTCCACTTTTCTTGGACTTGTTCCACTTGTCTTGGGCTTGCTCCAGTTGTCTTAGGCTTGCTCCAATTTATTTGGCCTTGATTCAGCTGTCTTGCGCCTGCTCCAATTTTCTTGGCCTTGCTCCAGTTGTCTTGGGCTTGCTCCAGTAGTCTTGGGCTTGCTCCAGTTGTCGTGGCCATGCTCCAGTTGTCTTGGGCTTGCTCCAGTTGTCTTGGCTTTGCTCCAGTTGTCTTCGGCTTGCTCCAGTTGTCTTGGGTTTGCTCCGGTTGTCTTGGCCTTGCTCTAGTTGTCTTGGGCTTGCTCCAGTTGTCTTGGGCTTGCTCCACTTGTCTTGGCCTCTCTCTAGTTGTTTTGGCCTTACTCCAGTAGTCTTGGGCTTAGTCCAGTTGCCTTGGGCTTGTTCCATTAGTCTTGGGCTCACTCCAGTTGTCTTGGGCTTGCTCCAGTTGTCTTGGGCTTGCTCCAGTTGTCTTGGCCCTGAGCCAGTTGTCTTGGGCTTTCTTTAGTTGTCTTGAGCTTGCTCCAGTTCTTTGCGCTTGCTCCAGTTTTTCTGCATTTGCTTCAGTTGTCTTGGGCTTGTTCCAGTTGTCTTGGCCTTGCTCCAGTTGTCTTGGCCTTGCTCCACTTGTCTTGGACTTGCTCCAGTTTTCTTGGACTTGCTCCAGCTGTCTTGGCCTTGCTCCTGCTGTCTTGGGCTTGCTCCAGTTATCCTTGGCTTGCTCCAATTATCTTAGCCTTGCTGCAGTAGTCTTGGGCTTGCTCAAGTTTTCTTGGCCTTGCTCCAGTTTTCTCGGGCTTGCTCAAGTTGTCTTGGGCTTCCTTCAGGTGTCGAGGACTTGTTCCAGTTGTCTTGAGCTTGCTCCAGTTGTCCTGGGATTGCTCTAGTTGTCTTGGGCTTGCTCCAGTTGTCTTGGCCTTACTTCAGTTGTCTTGGACTTTCTCCAGTTGTCTTGGGCTTGCTCCAAACCTCTTGGGCTTGCTCCAGTTGTTTTAAACTTGCTCCAGTTGTCTTGGCATTGCTCCTGTTGTCTTGGGATTTTTCCAGTTATCTTGGGCTTGCTCCAGTTGCCTTGGGCTTGCTCCAGTTGTCTTGGACTTGCTCCAGTTGTCTTAAGCTTGCTCCAATTGTCTTGGCTTTGCTCCACTTTTCTTAGGCTTGCTCTAGTTGTCTTGGGCTTGCTCCAGGTCTCTTAGACTCGCTCCAGTCGCATTGGGCTTCCTCCAGCTGTGCTGGGCTTTCTCCAGTTGTCTTGGCCTTGCTCCAGTTGTCTTGGCTTTGCTCTTGTTGTCTTGAGCTCACTCCGGTTGTCTTGGGCTTGCTCCAGTTGTCTTGGCCTTTCTCCAGTTGTCTTAAGCTTGCTCCTGCTGTTTTGGTCTTGCTCCAATTGTCTTGGCCTTGCTCCAGTTGCCTTGGCCTTCCTCCAGTTGTCTTGGATTTGCTCCACTTGCCTTGGCCTTGCTCCAGTTGTCTTGGGCTTAGTCCACTTGCCTTGGCCTTGCTCCAATTGTCATGGCCTTGCTCCAGTTGTCTTGGGTTTGCTCCAGTTGTCTTTGCCTGCTCCAGTTCTCTTGGCCTTTCTTCAGTTGTCTTAGCCTTGCTCCAGTTGTCTTGGGCTTGCTCCAGTTGTCTTGGCCCTCCTCCAGTTGTCTTGGCCTTGCTCTAGTTGTCTTGGCCTTACTCCAGTTGACTTGGGCTTACTCCAGTTGTCTTGGGCATGCTCCAGTTGTCTTGGGCTTGCTACAGTTGTCTTGGCCTCGCTCCAGTTGTCTTGAGCTTGCTCCAATTTTCTTGGGCTTGCTCCAGTTGTCATGGGCTTGCTCCTGTTCTCTTGGGATTGCTCCACTTGTCTTTTGCTTGCTTTAATTTTCTTGGCGTTGTTCCAGTAGTCTAGGGCTTGCTCCAGTTGTCTTGGGCTTGCTGCAGTTGTCTTGTGCTTGCTCCAGTTGTCTTGGGCTTGCTCTAGTTGTTTTGGGCTTGCTCCAGTTGATTTGTTCTTGCTCCAGTCGTCTTGGACTTGCTCCAGTTGTCTTGGCCTTGATCCACTTGTCTTGGACTTGCTCTAGTTGTCTCGGACTTGCTCCACTTGTCTTGGGTTTTCTCCAGTTCGCTTTGTTCTGCTCCAGTTGTCTTGAGCTTGTTCCAGTTGTCTTGGGCTTGCTCCAGTTGTCTTGGTCTTGCTTCAGTTGTCTCGGGCTTGCTCTATTTGTCTTAGGCTTGCTTCAGTTGTCTTGACCTTGCTCCAGTTGTCTTGGGCATGCTCTAGTTGTCTTGGGCGTGTTCCAGTTGTCTTGTTCTTGCTCCAATTGTCTTGACATTGCTCCAGTTATCTTAGGCTTGCTCCAGTTGTCTTGGGCTTGCTCCACTTGTCTTGGCCTCGCCCCAGTTGTCTTGGGCTTGCTCCAGTTGTCTTGGGCTTCCTCCAGTTGTCTGGGGTTTGCTCCAGTTGTCTTGGCCTTGCTCCTATTATCTTGGCCTTGCTTCAGTCGTCTTGGGCTTCTTCCAGTTGTCTTGGCCTTGATTCAGTTATCTTATGCTTACTCCAGTTTTCTTGGCCTTGCTCCAGTTGCCTTGGGCTTGCTCCAGTTGTCTTCGGCTTGCTCCAGCTGTCTTTGGCTTGCTCCAGTTGTCTTGGCCTTGCTCCAGTTGTCTTGGCCTTGCTCCAGTTGTCTTGGTCTTGTTCCAGTTGTCCTTGGCTTGTTCCAGTTCTCTTGGCCATGCTCTAGTCCTCTTGGACTTGTTCCACATGTCTTGGGCTTGCGCTAGTTGTCTTGGCCCTAAGCCAGTTGTCTTGGCCTTGCTCCAGTTGTGTTGGCCTTGCTACAGTTGTCTAGGGCTTGCACGAGTTGTCTTGGTCTTGCTTCAGTTTTCTTGGGCTTGCTCCAATTTCCTTGGCTTTGCTCCAGTTGTCTTGGGCCTGCTCCAATTTTCTTGGACTTGCTCTAGTTGTCTTGGGCTTGTTCAAGTTGTATTTGTCAGAAACCGGCCCCCGGGTGGAGGCAGTTCCAACGTGCCCTGACGGGTCTTCTGCGTTCACGGCTATGTTTGTGCAGGTTCTGAGTCTGAGCGTGAGCTTTCTGGTCGCCTCACGCTATGTTTCTGGGAGTTGAAGGCATTTGTGAGACAGTCACATTTGCGAAGGGAAGAACGCGATTTTGCATTTGTTTTGAACATGGACATGATCTGAACATTTTTAGGGCTAGTCATGAGCTCTCCAACGCACCAAACCGTGCACGATTCGGATCACCGTAGCTCCCGCTACGTCNTCCGAAGCGCAGCACCCCAAATCAGCCGCTCAGTCGGCGGCGCGCACCACGTCGCCCGCCGAGGCGCCCTCACACATCAAGGACCCATCAAAACGCCATTCCGGAGGCGCAGATGTCCCTACGCATAGTGGCGGCGCCCCTCGCGCCTTTGGGGTCTGTTTCGATGAGTTAATCATCGAGTTTGGTGATGGGGATTGATGTGGGTCGAAACCTGTTGGCGGACCTCCAGTCATAATTTTGACTAAGTCCCCGAGTAACAAACAGTACTTCTGAGTTTCGGACTCCGAGCCAGGATTTTGGCTAAGTCCCTCAGTAACAAAGTGCACTCCTGAAATCCGGCGGATCATCCACCGGACGCCTCGGCAGACCTTCCGGAGCAAAATCCCCAGATGGCATTTTGTTACTCGTTCCGGTCGATTATTCACCGGAAGTCGAACCGCGGNCTTCCACTGTGGAGGTGGCGACGCAGTCTTGCTTTCTGCTGCACCACGAGACCGCTGCACCAGCGAGGAAGAACACGTAGCCGGATGTGGACTTCCGCTTGTCCACATCACCAGCGTAGTCTGCATCCGTGTAGCAGACCAGACGCAAAGGGTCCGCCTGCCCCTTGCCGTCGAACCTCAAGCACGCATGCCGCGTCGCTTGCAGGTAGCGGAGGATGCGCTTGACCGCCTGCCAGTGTAGTGGCCCTGGATCGGCCACGTACCTACTCACTTGGCCCACCCCGTAGGCCAGGTCCGGTCGAGTCGCCACCATGGCGTACATGAGGCTGCCCACCGCCGATTGGTAGGACACCCCTGCCATATCCTCCCGCTCTTCTTTTGTCTGCGGCGCCATTGCCGCACTCAGTTCACAGGTCATGGAGACCGGACTGCCAACTGGTTTGCAGTCCTCCATGTCGTACCGCTTCAGCACCTCGGCCACGTATTTGGCCTGTCCCAGCTCAAGCGTGCGCGCCCTTCGGTTTCGCGTAATGCTCACCCCGAGGTAGTACTCCAGCTCCCCCATGTCCGACATCTGGAATCTGCTGCTCAGCTGCTCTTTCAGCCGCTGTAGGCTCGGCAAATCCGTCGAGCACACAATCAGGTCGTCCACGTAGAGTGCAACGATCTGATGGAGCTGTTTGTCGCGCCGCACGTACACGCTGTGATCCGCCTCACAGCGCTTGAAGCCGAGTTGTGCCATGAAGCTGTCCATCTGTTGGTACCAGCATCTGGGCGA
>SZWC01008896.1:13114-39447 GCA_023375785.1 Penium margaritaceum | reverse complement strand
GCGTGCGCACCTGGAGAGAGCGTACCAGAGTTGAGCGAAGCGTGCCTTACAACTGGTCAGTGTGGGCCCATAACCCTTTGTCAACCGGCCTGAGGCAAACGGACTAGAAAACAGGGCCGACACAATAGCACCTGCCGTCCGCTCCTAGCATTTCAGCTAGGAGAAGATATCACCCTCAGGATCACGGTTCCACACTGAGCAGTTCCTAGGCAATCACTTGCTAGCAACTGTGTCCACTTAACACTTGGTCACTTTCGCGCGAGGTGCTAGTCAAAGACTAACTCCTGGGGCTTAGACCAACCAGTGTCTTCTTTATACTGTTCCTTAGTTGGACAACTCTGTGAGGAGCATCTAAGGCCAGATTGTGTAATTAGAATGAGGAATGAGCCTGGTACATATAGTCCTAGGCCTGGCTTCTAAGGTGTGTGGGCAGTGACACTTTTGGGGTGGTCACTTCAAACCACCTCACCAGTCCGCCAATTGGCGCATCCACTGACCGCCAAGTGGCGCACTCTCCTCATGCATGGAGAAATGTCTAAGAAACTTCCCCTGTGCTAGAAGGTCAAAAAACCTCCTGCGCACATCAAGGCTCGATCGCAGGACCTGTTGTCCCTAAGTCCAACATGCTATCCGTTGCGCTACACTTCTGGTGTCTCGCTTGGACTTGCACCACAAACAAGGTTTGAGGGACTTACTCCAAGGGAGCAGTGCATGCCCAACCTGTCCGTCAACCCATAGCAGTGGCCATGGGGCATAGAAGAACAACATTAGGGGCAATCCTGCATTCTAGGATATGAGCAATCCTCGAGTCACCTGATCCGTCGACGAGGAATTTCCTCTCTCTGGCGACTCGTCGGCGCCTCCTGGCGCCGCACTTGGGCATGCAGAGGGGCAAATCTTCAACAGTATTGGGCTTGATCCAGGTGTTGTGGCCCTTCTCCAGTTATCTTGGTCTTGCTCCAGTTGTCTTGGGCTTGTTCCTGTTGAATTGGGCTTGCTCCAGTTGTCTTGGCCTTGCTCCAATTGTCTTCGCCTTCCTCCAGTTTTCTTGGGCTTGCTCCTGTTGTTTTGGACTTGCTCCAGTTGTCTTGGGCTTGCTCCAGTTGTTATGGGCTTTCTCCAATTGTCTTGTGCTTTCTCCAGTTGTGTTGGCCTTACTCCATATGTCTGGGACTTGCTCCAGTTATCTTGGCCTTTATCCAGTTGTCTTTGGCTTGCTCTAGTTGTCTTGGACTTGCTCCAGTTGTCTAGGGCTTGCTCCAGTTGTCTTTGTCTTGCTCCAGTTTTCTTGAGCTTGCGCCAGTTGTCTTGGGCTTACTTCATTTGTCTTTGGCTTGCTTCAGTTGTCTCGGGCTTGCTCTTGTTGTCTTAGGCTTGCTCCAGTTGTTTTGGCCTCGCTCCAGTTGTCTTCGCCTTGATCCAGTGTTGTTTGGCGTGCTCCAGTTGTCTTGGGCTTGCTCCAGTTGTTATGGGCTTTCTCCAATTGTCTTGTGCTTTCTCCAGTTGTGTTGGCCTTACTCCATATGTCTGGGACTTGCTCCAGTTATCTTGGCCTTTATCCAGTTGTCTTTGGCTTGCTCTAGTTGTCTTGGACTTGCTCCAGTTGTCTAGGGCTTGCTCCAGTTGTCTTTGTCTTGCTCCAGTTTTCTTGAGCTTGCGCCAGTTGTCTTGGGCTTACTTCATTTGTCTTTGGCTTGCTTCAGTTGTCTCGGGCTTGCTCTTGTTGTCTTAGGCTTGCTCCAGTTGTTTTGACCTCGCTCCAGTTGTCTTCGCCTTGATCCAGTTTTGTTTGGCGTGCTCCAGTTGTCTTGGGCTTGCTCCAGTTGTCTTGGCCTTGCTTAGTTGTCTTGGACTTGCTCCAGTTGTCTTGGGCTTGATCCAGTTGTCTTCGGCTTGCTCTAGTTTTCTTGGCCTTGCTTCAGTTGTCTTGGCCTTGCTAAGGTTGTCTTGAGTTTGCACCAGTTGTTTTGGCCTTGCTCTAGTTGTCTTGGGATTTCTCAAGTTGTCTTGGGCTTGCTGAAGTTGTCTCGTGTATGCTCAAGTTGTCTTGGACTTTCTCTACTTGTCTTGGACTTCCTCCAGTTGTCTTGGCCTTGCTCCATTTGTCTTGGGCTTACTCCACTTGTCTTGCCCTTGCTCCAGTTGTCTTGGCCTTGCTCTTGTTATCTTGGTCTTGCTCCAGTTGTCTTGGGCTTGTTCCAGTTGACTTGGCCTTGCTCCAATTGTCTCGGCCTTCCTCCAGATTTCTTGGGCTTGCTCTAGTTGTCTTGGGCTTCCTCTAGTTGTCTAAGAATTCCTGCAGTTGTCTTGGGATTGCTCCCGTTGTCTTTGGCTTGCTCCAGTTGGCTTGGCCTTGCTCCAGTTGTCTTGAAATTGCTCCAGTTGTCTTGGGCTTGCTCCAGTTGTCTTGAGCTTGCTCCAGTTGTCTTGTTTTTGCTCCAATTGTCTTGGCGTTACTCAGGTTGTCTTGGGCTTGCTCCAGTTGTCTTGGCCTTTCCCCAGTTGTCTTGGGCTTGCTCCACTTGTCTTGGCCTTCCTCCAATTATCTTGGTCTTGCTCCAGTTGTCTTGGGCTTGCTCCAGTTGTCTGGGGTTTTCTCCAGTTGTCTTGGCCTTGCTCCTGTTATCTTGGCCTTGTTTCAGTCGTCTTGGGCTTGCTCTAGTTGTCTTGGCCTTGCTTCAAACATCTTGGGCTTACTCTTGTTGTCTTGTTCTTGCTCCAGTTGCCTTAGGCTTGCTCCAGTAGTCTTGGGCTTGCTCCAGTTGTTTTGGGCTTGCTCCAGTTGTCTTGGCCTTCCTCTAGTTGTCTTGGCCTTGCTCAAGTTGTCTTGGCCTTCCTCCAGATGTCTTGGGCTTGCTCCAGCTATCTTGGCCATGCTCTAGTTGTCTTGGACTTGCTCCACATGTCATGGGCTTGCTCTAGTTATCTAGGCCCTGAGCCAGTTGTCTTGGCCTTGCTCCAGTTGTCTTGGGATTGCTTCAGTTGTCTTGGACTTTCTCTCGTTGTCTTGAACTTGCTCCAGTTGTCTTGGGCTTGCTCGAGTTGTCTTGGCCTTGCTCCAGTTGTCTTGGGCTTGATCCAATTGTCCTGAGCTTGCTCCAGTTGTCTTGGGCTTGCTCCAATTTTCTTGGCCTTGATCTTGTTGTCTTGGAATTGCTCAAATTTTCTTGGCCTTGCTCCAGTTGTCTTGGGATTGCTCCAGGTGTCTTGTGCTTGCTCCAGTTGTCTTGGCCTTGATTCAGTTGTCTTGGACTTATTCCAGTTGTCTTGGGCTTTCTCCAGTTGTCTTGGTCTTGCTCCAGTTGTCTTAAACTTGCTCCAGTTGTCTTGACCTTGCTCCAGTTGTCTTGGGCTTGCTTCAGTTTCCTTGGGCTTGCTCCAAGTGCCTTGGGCTTGCTCCAGTTTTCTTGGGCTTGATCCAGTTGTGTTAAGCTTGCTCCAGTTGTCTTGGCCTTGCTCCGGTTGTCTTAGTCTTGCTCCAGGACTCTCTGACTCGTTCCAGTTGTCTTATGCTTGCACCAATTGTCTTGGAATTTCTCCTGTTGTCTTTGTCTTTCTCCAATTGTTTTGGCCTTGCTCCAGTTGTCTTGAGCTCGCTCTGGTTGTCTTGGGCTTGCTCGATTTGTCTTGGTATTGCTCCAGTTGTCTTGGGCTTGCTCCTGTTGTCTTGGTCTTGCTCCAGTTCTCTTGGGATTGCTCCAATTGACTTGGGCTCACTTCAGTTTCCTTGAGCTTGCTCTAGCTGTCTCGGGCTTGATCAAAATGTCTTGGCCTTGCTCCAGTTCTCTGGAGCTTCCTCCAGTTGTCTTGACCTTGCTCCATTTGTCTTGGCCTTGCTTCAGTTGTCTTGGCCTTGCTCCAGTTTTCTTACGCTTGCTCTAATAGTCTTGGGCTTGCTCCATTTGTCTTGGCCTTGCTCCAGTTGTCTTGGCCTTGCTCCAGTTGTCTTTGGCTTTCTCGAGTTGTCTTGGACTTGCTCCAGTTGTCCTGGAGTTGATTCAGTTGTCTTGGGCTTGCTCAAATTGTCTTGGGCTTGCTCCAGTTGTTTTAGCCTGTTTCCAGTTGTATTGGGCTTGCTCCAGTTGTCTTGGCCTTGCTCCAGTTGTCTTGGCCTTGCTCCAGTTTTCTTGGCCTTGCTCCAGTATTCTTGGGCTTGATCCAGTTGTCTTGGGCTTGCTGCAGTTGTCTTGGAATTGCTCCAGTTTTCTTGGACTTGCTCTAGTTCTCTGTGACTTGCTTTACTTGTCTCGGGCTTGTTGCAGTTGTCTTGGGTTTGCTCCAGTTGTCTTGGACATGCTCTAGTTCTCTGAGACGTGCTCCAGTTGCCTTTGGCTTGCTCTAGTTCTGTTGGGCTTGCTCCAGTTGTCTTGGCCTTGCTCCAGTTGTCTTGGGCCAGCTCCAGTTTTCTTGCCCTTGTTTCAGTTGTCTTGGCCTTGCTCCAGTTGTCTTGGGCTTGCTCGAGTTGTCTTGGGCTTGCTCTAGTTGTCTTGGACTTGCTCCAGTTGTCTAGGACTTGCTCTAGTTTTCTTGGCCTTGCTCCAGTTGTCTTGACCTTGCTCCAGTTGTCTTCGGCTCGCTCAAGTTGTCTTGGGCCTGCTCCAGTTGTCTTGTTCTTGCTCCAGTTGTCTTGGCCTTACTCCAGTTTTCCTGGGCTTGCTCCAGTTGGCTTGGACATGCTCCAGTTACCTTGGCCCTGCTCCAGTTGTCTTGGCCTTGTTCCAGTTGTCTTGCGCTTGCTCCAGTTGTCTTGGGCTTGCTCCAGTTGTCTTGGGCTTGCTCCCCTTGTCTTGGCCTTGCTCCAGTTGACTTGGGCTTGCTCCAGTTGTCTTGTGCTTGCTCCAATTGTCTGGGGTTTGCTCCAGTTGTCTTGGCCTTGCTCCAGTTATCTTGGCCGTGTTCAGTTGTCTTGGGCGCGCTCCAGTTGTCTTGGCCTTTGACTCACTTATCTTGGGCTTGCTCAAGTTTTCTTGGCCTTGCTCTTGTTGCATTGAGGTTGCTTGAGTAGTCTTGGGCTTGCTCCAGTTGTCTTTGGCTTGCTCCAATTGTCTTGGCCTTGCTCCAGTTGTCTTGGCCTTGCTCCAGTTGTCTCGTCCTTACTCCAGTTGTCTTGGGCTTGCTCCAGTTATCTTGGCCATGCTCCAGTTGTCTTGGGCTTGCTTCAGTTGTCTTGAGCTTGCTCCAGTTTTCCTGCGCCTGCTCCAGTTGTCCTGGCCTTGCTCCAGTTTTCTTGGCCTTGCTCTGAATTTCTTGAACTTTCTCCAGTTGTCTTCGACTTGCTCCAATTATCTGGGACTTGCTCCAGTTGTCTTGGACTTGCACAAGTTGTCTTGAGCTTGCTCCAGTTTTTTTTGGCTTGCTCCAGTTGTCTTGGGCTTGCTCCATTTTTCTTGGTCTTGCTCTAGTTGTCTAGGACTTCCTCCAGATGTCTTGACCTTGCTCCAGTTGTCTTAGACTTGCTCAAGTTGTCTTGGGTTTGCTCCAGCTGTCTTTGGCTTGCTCCCGTTGTCGTGCACTTTCTCCAGATTTCTTGGCCTTGCTCCAGTTGTCTTGGGCTTGCTTCAGTTGTCTTGCAATTGCTCCAATTGTCTTTGGCTCGTTTTAGTTTTCTTGGCCTTGCTCCAGTTGTCTTGAACTTGCTCCAGTCGTCTTGGGCTTGCTCCATTTCTGTTGCGCTTGCTCCAGTTGTCCTGTTCTTGCTCCAATTGTCTTGGCCTTGCATCACTTGTCTTAGGATTGCTCCAGTTTTCTTGGCCATGCTCTAGTTGTTTTCGACTTGCTCCAGATGTCTTGGGCTTCTTCCAGTTTTCTTGGCCCTGAGCCAATTGTCTTGGCTTTGCTCCAGTTCTCTTGGCCTTGCTCCAGTTGTCTTGGGCTTACTCGAGTTGTCTTGGACTTGCTCCAGTTGTCTTGGGCTTGCTCTAGATGTCTTGGTCTTGCTCCAGTTGTCTTGGGCATGCTCAAATTGTCTTGGCGTTGCTCCAGTTAACTTCGGCTTGCTCCAATTGTCTTTAGCTTGCTCCAGTCGTCTTGGGCTTGCTCCAATTTATTTGGCCTTGCTCCAGCTGTCTTGGGCCTAGTCCAATTTTCTTGGCCTTGCTCTAGTTGTCTCGGGCTTGCTCCAGTTGTCTTGGTCTTGCTCCAGTTGTCGTGGCCTTGCTCCAGTTGTCTTGGGCTTGCTCCTGTTCTCTTGGGATTGCTCCAGTTGTCTTGGGCTTGCTCCAGTTGTCTTGGCCTTGCTCCAGTTGTATTGGCCTCATTTCAGTTATCTTGGGCTTACTCCAGTTGTCTTGGTCTTGCTCCAATTGTCTTGGGCTTGCTCCACTTGTCTTGGCCTTGCTCCAGTTGTCTTGGGCTTACTCCAGTTGCCTTGGGCTTGCTCCAGTAGTCTTGGACTTGCTCCAGTTGTCTTGGGCTTGCTCCAGTTTTCTTGGCCTTGCTCAAGTTGTCTTGGCCTTGGTCCAGTTCTCTTGGGCTTGCTCCAGTTGTCTGGGGCTTGCTCCAGTTTTCTTGGGCTTGCTCCAATTTATTTGGTCTTGATTGAGCTGTCTTGGGCCTGCTCCAATTTTCTTGGCCTTGCTCCAGTTGCCTTGGGCTTGCTGCAGTTGTCTTGGTCTTGCTCTAAGTGTCGTGGCCTTGCTCCAGTTTTCTTGAGCTTGCTCCAGTTTTCTTGGTTTTGCTCCAGTTGTCTTGGGCTTGCTCCAGTTGTCTTGGGCTTTCTCTGGTTGTCTCGGCCTTGCTCTAGTTGTCTTGGGCTTGCTCCAGTTGTCTTGGACTTCCACCACTTGTCTTGGCCTTGCTCTAGTTGTTTTGGCCTTGCTCCAGTTGTCTTGGGCTAAGTCCAGATGCCTTGGGCTTGTTCCAGTAGTCTTGGACTAACTCTAGTTGTCTTGGGCTTGCTCCAGTTGTCTTGGCCCTGAGCCAGTTGTCTTGGACTTTCTTTAGTTGTCTTGAGATTGCTCCAGTTCTCTTGCACCTGGTCTAGTTTTTCTGGATTTTCTCCAGGTGTTTTGGGCTTACTCCAGTTTTCTTGGCCTTGCTCCAGTTGTCTTGGCCTTGCTCCACTTGTCTTGGACTTGCTCCATTTCTCTTGGCCTTGCTCCAGTTGTCTTGGGCTTGCTCCACTTATCCTTGGCTTGATCTAATATTGTTTGCCTTGCTCCAATAGTATTGGGCTTGCTCAAGTTTTCTTGGCCTTAATCCATTTGTCTCGGGCTTGCTCAAGTTGCCTTGGGCTTGCTTCAGGTGTTGTGGCCTTTTTCCAGTTGTCTTGAGCTTGCTCCAGTTGTCTTGGGATTGCTCTAGTTGTTTTGGGCTTGCTCCAGTTGTCTTGGCCTTACTTCAGTTGTCTTGGACTTGCTCCAGTTGTCTTGGACTTGCTCCAAATCTCTTGGGCCTGCTCCAGTTGTTTTAAACTTACTCCAGCTGTCTTGGCCTTGCTCCTGTTGTCTTGGGCTTGCTCCAGATGTCTTGGGCTTGCTCCAGTTGCCTTGGGCTTACTCCAGTTGTCTTGGGCTTGCTCCAGGTCTCTTGGACTCACTCTAATTGTCTTGGGCTTGCTCCAGTTGTGTTGGGCTTTCTCCAGTTGTCTTGTCTTTGCTCCAGTTGTCTTGGCCTTGCTCTTGTTGTCTCGAGCTCATTCCAGTTGTCTTTGTCAGGAATCTTTCCTGGCGGTGACCCTAGGAGGAGTGGGAGCACCCTCAAGGATGCCTGGGCCTTCTGTGGAGCACGCTGACGCTGATTTAGTAGCCAATGCAAACCAAGGTGGAAGAGTGTGAAGTCCAAGGATCACTTTCTAGAATGGGCAGAAATGAGTCGCAAGCAGTTGCACTCAATCGAAGTGGGAATTGTTGTTTTTCACAGTGAGATTACATCAGATTCTTATAGCCTGTGATCTGAGTTTTCCAACGCATCCAAGCACGCCCAAAAGGGAGCAGTATAGCCCCTGCTACGCCCATCCAAGCAACCCTTGGTGGAGCCGCATTTGGCTGCCGCCGACGTGAGTCGTCTCCGACACGAGCCGACGACGGCTCGAAGCGCCTTTCTTTGATTGACAAGTCAAAGGGCGGCTCGCCCTGGTCCAGGGGACCTCCCTGGTTGCTTCCTCTAGGGCCTTGGGCTCTATGGAGCCAGTTGGAGCTGAACACGGACCACCGGCGGTGGAGTATCCCGTCACCGCGGACGGATACCCAGGTTCCACCTGCCGACCACCCGACCTTCGGGCGGGGCTATCTTTCTGAATACTCACTCAAATCGAGCGATTCAAAGCTAGATCCTGCATGGAAAATTCCACGCAATCCAAATCTACAGTCAGATCAGAAGTTCGACCAATATCCAATGGCCGAACCAGGGAAACGATCCACGGCAGCCATGGCAAGGGGCACAATTGTCTAACAGTCTTGGGCTTGCTCGAGTTGTCTATGCCTTGCTCCAGTTGTCTTAAGCTTGCTCCTGTTGTCTTGGTCTTGCTCCAGATGTCTTGGCCTTGCTCCAGTAGCCTTGGCCTTGCTCCAGGGCTTGCTCCACTTGCCTTGGCCTTGCTCAAGTTGTCTTTGGCTTTCTCCACTTGCCATGGCCTTGCTCCACAGGTCTTCGCCTTGCTCCAGTTGTCTTGGGTTTGCTCCAGTTATCTTTTCCTTGCTCCACTTATCTTAGCCTTGCTTCAGTTATGTTGGCCTTGCTCTGGTTGTCTTGGGCTCGCTCTAGTTATCTTGGGCTTGCTCCAGTTGTCTTGGTCTTGCTCCAGCTATCTTGGCCTTCCTCCAGCTGTCTTGGGCTTGCTCGAGTTGTCTTGGACTTGCTCAAGTTCTCTTGGACGTGCTCCAGTTGTCTTGGACTTGCTCCAGTTGTCTTGGGCTTGCTGAAATTGTCTTAGGCTTGCTCCAGTTGTCTTAGCCTTGCTCCAGTTGTCTTGGGCTTGCTCCAGTTGTCTTGGCCCTGCTCGAGTTGTCTTGGCATTGCTCTAGTTATCTTGGATTTACTCCAGTTGTCTTGGGCTTGCTCCAGTTGTCTTGGGCATGCTCAAGTTGTCTTTGGCTTGCTACAGTTGTCTTGGCCTTGCTCCAGTTGTCTTCATCTTGCTCCAGTTGTCTTGAGCTTGCTCCAGTTGTCTTGGGCTTGCTCCTGTTGTCATGGGCTTGCTCCTGTTCTCTTGGGCTTGCTCCACTTTTCTTTTGCTTGCTCCAGTTGTCTTGGCCTTGCTCATGTAGTCTTGGTCTTGCTCCAGTTGTCTTGGGCTTGCTGCAATTGTCTTGGGCTTGATCTAGTTGTCTTGGGCTTGCTCTAGTTGTTTTGGACTTGCTCCAGTTGTCTTGGGCTTGCTCTAGTTGTTTTGGGCTTTCTCCAGTTGTCTTGTTATTGCTCTTGTTGTCTTGGCCTTACTCCAGTTGTCTTGGACTTGCTCCAGTTGTCTTGGCCCAGATCCACTTGTCTTGGACTTTCTCTAGTTGTCTCAGACTTGCTCCACTTGTCTTGGGCTTGTTCCAGTTGTCTTTGTCTTGCTCCAGTTGTCTTTAGCTTGTTCCAGTTGTCTTGGGGTTGCTCCAGTTTTCTTGGGCTTGCTTCAGTTGTCTCAGGCTTGCTCTAATTGTCTTAGGATTGCTCCAGTTGTCTTGACCTTGCTCCAGTTGTCTTGGCCTTGATCCAGTTTTCTTGGGCCTGCTCCAGTTGTCTTGGGCGTGGTCTAGTTGTCTTGGGCGTGCTCCAGTTGTCTTGGACTTGCTCCAGATTTCTTGGCATTGCTCCAGTTGTCTTGGTCTTGCTCCAGTTGTCTTGGGCTTGCTCTAGTTGTCTTGGCCTTGCTTCATTTGTCCTGGGCTTGCTTTAGTTTTCATAGGCTTGCCCCACTTGTCTTGGCCTTGCTCCAATTGTCTTGGACTTGATCCAGTTTTCTTTGACTTGATCCAGTTGTCTTCGGCTTGCTCCAGTTGTCTTGGCCTTGCTCCAGTTGTCTTGGCCTTGCTCAAGTTGTCTTGGGCTTGCACAAGTTGTCTTTGCCTTCCTCTAGTTGTCTTGGGCTTGCTCCACTTGTCTTGGGCTTGATCAAGTTGTCATGTGCTTGCTCCAGTTTCTTGGGCTTGCTCCAGTTGTCTTGGCCTTGCTCCAGTTGTCTTGGGCTTGCTCCAGTTTTCTTTGGCTTGCTCCAATTTTCTTGGCTGTGCTCCCGTTTTCTTAAGCTTGCTCCAGTTGTCTTGGGCTTGCTCCAGTTGTCATGGCCTTGCTCCTATTGTCTTGAGCTTCCTCCAGTTGTCTTGGGATTGCTCCAGTTGTCTTGGACTTGCTTCCGCTTTCTTGGGCTTGCTTCAATTGTCTTGACCTTGCTCCATTTTTCTTGACCTTGATCCAGTTGTCTTCGGCTTGCTCCAGTTGTCTTGGGCTTGCTCCAGTTGTCTTGGACTTGCTCCACTTGTCTTGGGCGTCCTCCAGTTGTCTTGGCCTTGCTCCATTTTTCTTGGGCTTGCTCCAATTGTCTTGGCCTTGCTCCCGTTGTCTTGGCCTTGCTCCAGGTTTCTTGGTCTTGCTCCAGTTGTCTTGGGCTTGTTCCAGTTGACTTGGGCTTGCTCCAATTGTCTTGGTTTTGCTCCAACTGTCTTGGCCTTCCTCCAGTTGTCTTGGGCTTGCTCTAGTTGTCTTGGGCTTGCTCCAGTTGTCTAAGATTTGCTCCAGTTGTCTTGAAATTGCTCCAGTTGTCTTGGGCTTGCTCCACTTGTCTTGTTCTTGCTTCAATTGTCTTGGCCTTGCTCCAGTTTTCTTGGGCTTGCTCAAGTTGTCTTGGGCTTGCTCCAGTTGTCTTGGTTTTGCCCCAATTGTCTTGGGATTGCTCCAGTTGTCTTTGGCTTGCTCCACTTCTCTTGGCCTTGCTCCAGTTGTCTTGGGCTTGCTCCAATTGTCTTGGCCTTGCTTCAGTTATCTTGGGCTTACTTTAGTTGTCTTGGCCTTGCTCCAGTTGCTTTGGGTTTGCTCCAATAGTCTTGGGCTTCCTCCAGTTGTCTTGGGCTTGCTCCAGTTGTCTTTGGCTTGCTCCACTTCTCTTGGCCTTGCTCCAGTTGTCTTGGGCTTGCTCCAATTGTCTTGGCCTTGCTTCAGTTATCTTGGGCTTACTTTAGTTGTCTTGGCCTTGCTCCAGTTGCTTTGGGTTTGCTCCAATAGTCTTGGGCTTCCTCCAGTTGTCTTTGGCTTGCTCCAGTTGACTTGGCCTTGCTTTAGTTGTCTTGGCCTTGCTCCAGTTGTCTTGGCCTTGCTCCAGTTGTCTTGGGCTTGCTCCAATTGTCTTGGCCTTGCTTCAGTTATCTTGGGCTTACTTTAGTTGTCTTGGCCTTGCTCCAGTTGCCTTGGGTTTGCTCCAGTTGTCTTGGGCTTGCTCCAATTGTCTTGGCCTTGCTTCAGTTATCTTGGGCTTACTTTAGTTGTCTTGGCCTTGCTCCAGTTGCCTTGGGTTTGCTCCAATAGTCTTGGGCTTCCTTCAGTTGTCTTTGTCTTGCTCCAGTTGACTTGGCCTTGCTTTAGTTGTCTTGGCCTTGCTCCAGTTGTCTTGGCCTTGCTCCAGTTGTCTTGGGCTTACTCCAGTTCTCTTGCCCATGCTCCAGGCGTCTTGGACGTGTTCCAGATGTCTTGGGCTTGCTCTAGTTGTCTTGGCCTTGCTCCAGTTGTGTTGGCCTTGCTCCATTTGTCTAGGGCTGGCTTGAGTTGTCTTGGTCTTGCTTCAGTTGTCTTGGACTTGCTCTAGTTGCCTTGGACTTGCTCCAATTGTCTTGGGCTTGCTCCAGTTGTATTGGCCTTGGTCCAGTTGTCTTGGGCTTGGTCCAGTTGTCTTGGGCTTGCTCCAGTTGTCTTGGGCCTGCTCCAATTTTTTTCGCCTTGCTCCAGTTGTCTTGGGCTTGCTCCAGTTGTCTTGGGCTTGATCCAGCTGTCGTGGCATTGCTCCAGTTTTCTTTGGCTTGCTCCATGTGTCTTGGGATTGCTCCAATTGTCTTGTGCTTACTCCAGTTCTCTTGGCCTTGCTTCAGTTGTCTTGGGCTTGCTCCAGTTGTCTTGGGCTTGCTCCAGTTGTCTTTAACTTGTTCCAGTTGTCTTGGCCTTGCTCCTGTTATCTTGGGCTTGCTGCAGTTGTCTTGGGCTTGGTCCAGTTGCCTTGGGTTTGCTCCAGTTATCTTGGGCTTGCTCCAGTTGTCTTGAGATTTCTCCAGTTGTCTTGGCCTTGCTCCAGTCGTATTATTCTTGCTCCAGTTGTCTTGGGCTTCCTCCAGTTGTCTTGGGCTTGCTCCAGTTGTTTTGTGCTTTCTCCAGTTGTCTTGGCCTTGCTCCAGTTGTCTTTGCCTTGCTTTAGTTGCCTTGGCCTTGCTCCAGTTGTCTTTGGCTTGCTCCAGTTGTCTTGGTCTTGCTCCAGCTGTCTTGGGCTTGCTCCAGTTGTCTTCGACTTGGTCCAGTTTTCTTGTGCTTGCTCCAGTTGTCTTGACCTTGGTCCAGTTGTCTTGGGCTTGCTCTAGTTGTCTTGGGCTTGCTCCAATTGTCTTGGCCTTGCTCCAGTTCTCTTGGGCGTGCTCCAATTGTGTTTGGCTCGCTTCACTTTTATTGTGCTTGCTCCAGCTGTCTTGGGCGTGCTCCAATTGTCTTTGCCTTGCTTCAGTTGCCTTGGACTTGCTCCAGTTGTCTTGGCCTTGCTCCAGCTGTCTTGGGCTTGCTCCAGTTGTCTTGGCCTTGCTCCACTTGTCTTGGCCTTGCTTCAGTTGTCTTGGCCTTGCTCCACTTGTCTTGGGCTTGCTCTAGTTTTCTAGGGCTTGCTCCAGTTCTCTTGGCCTTGCTCCAGTTATCTTGGCCTTGCTCCAGTTGTCTTGGGCTTCCTCAAGTTGTCTTGGCCTTGCTCCAGTTATCTTGGCCTTGCTCCAGTTATCTTGGATTTGCTCCATTTTTCTTGGGCTTTCTTCACTTGTCTTGAGCTTGCTCAAGTAGTCCTCGGCTTGCTCCAGTTGTCTTGGGCTTACTCCTGTTCTCTTGGGCTTGCTCCAGGTCTCTTTTGCTTGCTCCAGTTGTCTTGGCCTTGCTCGAGTTGTTTTGGGCTTGATCCAGCTCTCTTGGGCTTGCTGCAGTTGTCTTGGGCTTGCTCCACTTGTCTTTGGCTTGCTCGAGTTGTTTTGGACTTGCTCCAGTTGTCTTGGGCTTGCTCCATTTTTCTTGGGCTTGCTCCAGTTTAATTTGTCTTGCTCCACTTGTCTTGAGCTTGCTCCAGTTGTCTTGGGATTGCTCCAGTTGTCTTGGGCTTGCTTCAGTTGTTTCAGGATTTCTCTTGTTGTCTTAGGCTTGCTCCAGTTGTCTTGACCTTGCTCCAGTTGTCTTGGCCTTGATCCAGTTTTCTTGGGCTTGGTCCAGTTGTCTTGGGCGTGCTCCAGTTGTCTTGGGCGTGCTCCATTTGTCTTGGACTTGCTCCAGTTTTCTTGGCCTTGCTCCAGTAGTCTGGGGCTTTCTCCAGTTGTCTTGGGCTTTCTCTAGTTGTCTTGGGCATGCTCCATTTGTCTTGGCCTTGCTCCAGTTGTCTTGGACTTGGTCCAGTTGTCTTGGTCTTGATCCAGTTGTCTTCGGCTTGCTCTAGTTGTCTTGGCCTTGCTCCATTTGTCTTGGACTTGTTCAAGTTGTCTTGGGCTTGCACCAGTTGTCTTGGCCTTGCACCAATTTTATTGGGATTTCTCCAGTTGTTTTGGGCTTGCTCAAGTTGTCTTGTGCTTGCTCCAGTTGTCTTGATCTTGCTCCCGTTGTCTTGGCCTTTCTCGAGTTGTGTTGGGCTTGCTCCAGTTTTTTTGGTCTTGCTCCAATTGTCATGGCCTTGCTCCTGTTGTCTTGGGCTTCCTCCAGTTGTCTTGGGATTGCTCCAATTGTCTTGGCATTGCTCCAGTTGTCTTGGACTTGCTCCAGTTGTTTTGGAATTGATTCAGTTTTCTTTGTCTTGCTTCAGTTGTCTTGACCTTGCTCCATTTGTCTTGGCCTTGATCCAGTTGTCTTGGGCTTTCTCCAGTTGTCTTGGGCTTGCTCCAGTTGTCTTGGGCTTACTCCAATTGTCTTGGGTCTGCTCCAAGTGTCTTGGCCTTGCTCCAGTTATCTTTGCCTTGCTTCAGTCGTCTTGGGCTTGCTCCAGTTGTCTTGGCCTTTCTTCAGTTATCTTGGGCAAGCTCCAGTTGTCTTGGGCTTGTTCCAGTTTTCTTGGGCTTGCTCCACTTGTCTTGGCCTTGCTCCTATTGTCTGGGGCTTGCTCCACTTGTCTTCGCCTTGCTCCAGTTGTCTTGGTCTTGCTCCAGCTGTCTTGGCCTTGCTCCAGTTGTCTTGGGCGTGCTTCAATTTTCTTGGCCATGCTCCAGTTGTCTTGGACTTGCTCCATATGTCTTGGGCTTGCTCCGGTTGTCTTGGCCCTGAGCCAGTTGTCTTGGGTGTTAAAAAGTGCCCCTGCCATGGATTCTGTTTGCCGTTTTCCTGGTTCTACCACTAGAGAATGGTTAGATGTCCGATCTGATTGGAGATTTGGACGCCTTGGATTTAGCCATGCGATTTCGAGCTTTCAGTTGCTCGATTTGGTTAGGAATTCAGAAAGTTAGCCCTAGCCAAAGTTTGGGTGGTGCGGCGGGTGGAATCTGGTACCCGTCCGGGGTGACGGGATACTCCACAGCCGGTGGTCTGTGCTCAGCTCCAACTGGCTCCTTAGACCCCAAGGCCCTAGAGGAAGAAACCAGGGAAGTCCCCTGGACCAGGGCGAGCCGCCCTTTTGACTTTTGTATCAAAGAAAGGCGCTTCGAGCCGTCGTCGGCTCGTGTCGGAGACGACTCGCGTCGCGGCAGCCAAAGGCGGCTCCACCAAGGGTTGCTTGGATGGGCGTAGCAGGGGCTATACTGTTCCGTTTTGGGCGTGCTTGGATGCGTTGGAAAGCTCAGATCACCGGCTATACAAATCTGATTTCATCTCACCAAAACAACTAACCATTAATTATTTCCAGCCTTTCTCAGTTTCTGCAATCTACATTCTGCCAGAATTCTGCTCCCTTGGTGTTGTGGCGACCCAAAGCACACACCTCCCTTGGAATTCTCTTTGCCCTAAGTAGCCGTGGACAATTAGGCAGTTCAAGGCACACCAGGAAAGCATTCTTGACAAAGGGTTATGGGCCTAGAGCCCTGACCTGCTTACCAAGACGTTCACGACTTCCGCAACGCACGGAAGTGTCGCTCTGGACGACTTCGCCGTCGCACTTTGAGACTGTCCATCGCAGAAGTTCAACATGGCACAGAAGACAGAGTCCTCGCCCATCCAAAAAGTACATGGGCGGTCCAAGCTTTGGGCTGTGGAGGTGGCATTTTGAGATCTACCTCGCGCACAAGGGACTGCTGGAGCTCATGAAGGGCACAGAGGTTCAAGATGCGAGCGCAACGGACGAGGAGAAGACGGCCTTCTTGAGGAAGAACACGGAGGCGCTGATGCTCTTATTTTTGGTGCTACATGAATCTTAGTGGGGCTACATCCAAGGCTGTGACCTGGCAGCTGACGCGTGGAAGAAGCTCTGCTCCATCCACCAATCAACTTCCCTAGCCAAAAAGATCTTCGCAATGAAGCGACTCTTGACGGTGAGGATCGAGGAGGGTGAGGACGTCATGTCAGTCATGCAACAGATTGAGTCTCTTGCCTCACGATGCAATGATGTGGGGTGGAAGATTGACACAAAGATGCAGGCGATGGCGCTCCTTATGGCTCTACCCAACAGTTGGGGTCCTCTCATCACCGTGCTGGGAGGTTGGGAGGAGGATAAACTCACCTACGGCGCAGTCACCGAGTACATTCGCAACGAGGTGCACCGTCGGAGCGGTGGCGAGACCTCGTCATCCTCAACTGCCCTGGTCACCAAAACGCAGGGTGGCAGCAGCAGTGGCAAGCGAGGCGGCGGTAAGGGCGGCGGCAAGAAGGGCGCCAAGAGGGGTGCATGCCATAACTGTGGCAAGGAGGGCCATTGGGCCAAGGAGTGCCCGGAGGAGGCGCAGTCCGACGGCAAGGGTGCCAAAGGCAAAAAGGCGCTCCTCAACGGCACGAAGAACCACGACCTGAAGGGCGCCAACCGGCGGTGCCTTGACTCAGGTGTGGAGGAGCATACCCAAGTCAAGAAGGTGGGGTTCATCAACTACACCAAGTCTGCCAAGTCCATGGTGACCGCCAACGACAAGGTCGAACCTGCGGTCGGCCAAGGTGATGTGGACGTAGAGGTGGTAGTTGGTGGTAAAAATGCGCAATGTGTTATCCAAAATGTGCAACATGTCCCCGGCCTGGCTGACATTTTGAGTGTGAGCCGCTTGACAGACAAGGACTATGAAGTGCTCTTCCGCAGGGAAGGTGCAGTCGTGCGGATGGACGGCGGCGGCGAGGTTGTGCTCGAGGTGAAGCGCGAGGGAGGTCTCTACATCGTTGAGACAAAGGTCATCCCCTCGGCAACAGACACAGGAGACCCGCAAGCACGAGTCGTCAACCTCGCAAAAGGCGGAGGAGCAGACCTGCAGCTGTGGCATCGGCGGCTGGGGCACTCGTCGCCCGCAGTCGTGCAGGAGATGGCAAAGCGCGACATGGTTTGCGGCCTTAACATCACCTGTGCAGCAGACACAGCAGCAGATTCCGCAGAGCACAAGTGCGAGCCATGCATCGTGGGCAAGGCAAAGCGCAAGCCGTTTGAAGACGGACAGCGGTGGGCCAAGAACCTGCTCGAGGTCATGCACAGTGATGTGTGCGACCAATCAAGATGCCGTCCATTGGGGGTGCGTGGTATTTTGTCACCTTTATCGACGATTGCAGCAGAAAACTCTACGTCTACTTCATGAAGCGGAAGAGCGATATGTTGGACCGGCTGAAGAAGTACGTCGCAGCGGTGGAGAGGCAGATTGGCCGCAAGGTCAGAGCGCTACGCAGCAACAATGGCGGCGAGTACGTGGGCTGCGGAGGGTGGCTGAAGGAGCAAGGGATTGAGTGGCGGCCGACCACTCCGTACACGCCTCAGTCTAATGGCGTGGCGGAGCGTGCGAACCAGAAACTACTCACCATGACGCGGACGATGCTCATGGACGCTAAACTGCCACGAAGCCTGTGGGCCGAGGCCGTGAGTACGGCGTGCTAAATCACCAACCTCATCCCAACAGCAGTGCTGAAGGGGAAGGGCGACTGGAAGACGCCGCAGAAGGCTTGGAGTGGGCGCAAACCAATCGTGGCGCACCTGAAGGCATTCGTGTGCAAGGCGCACGCGTTGGTGCAGGCCGCGCAAAGAAAGGACTCCAAACTGGACACGCGTGCAAAAGGCGTACGCGTTTATCGGGTACGAGAGTGCGCTCAAGGCTTACTTCCTCTTTGACCCACAAGCGCAAGACGTAATCACCAGCCCCGACGTCACGTTTGATGAGCAACAGAGCTCCTGAAACAGCAGCAACAACATTGACGCAGCGCACTCTCCAAAGCAGGGGGAGTGGTTCCAACTCCTTGAACGTGAGGAGGAGCCGGCGGCTACAGAGGTCAACGACAGGTCTTCGGAGGATGACGGTGCTGGAGCGCAGCAGGGCAATACAGCAGGTGCAGGTGCCTCTAGAGCGCAGGACGCAGCAGCCGACGCGGGGGAGCCTGTGGCCGAGGAAAACGTTGCAGCAGAGCAGCAGCAGGACCAACAGCCAGCGTCGCCAAGGTCGCCGCGTCGCAGTCGGAGGCGGTGGAATGCGGCGAAGCGGTATGACGCAAGCACGGGCCGCTGGGTCGGCATGGCGCGGTGCATGATGGCAGCCGCAAAGGAGCCAACAACCGTGCAAGAGGTGCTTTCACGGCCTGACGGGTAGCAGTGGGGCGAAGCAATAAAATTTGAACTTGCGTCCCTTGCTGAGAACGTCACTTGGGAGCTGGTGGATCGGCCTGAGGGGGCCAAGGTGATCAGCTCCAAGTGGGTGTTCAAGGTGAAGCTCACCAAGGACAGCAAGGTGGAGAAGTATATGGCGCGGCTAGTGGCGAAGGGGTACGCTCAGCGGAAAGGCCAACACTACGATGAGACGTTCGCGCCCGTCGCCAAGTTCACAAGCATCCGGACGATCCTCGCGGTGGCAGCCGCAAAGGACATAGAGATCCACCAAATGGATGTCAAGACGGCATTCCTGAACGGCATCATCGACAAGGAGATCTACCTTGAGGTGCCGGAGAGGGTGGATGCACCGGAGGGTAAGGTGTGTAAGCTGCGGAAGGCCTTGTACGGGCTAAAACAGGCGCCCAGGTACTGGTACCAACAGATGGACGGCTACATGGCGGAGCTCGGCTTCAAGCGCTATGAGTCAGACCACAGCGTGTACTTGCGGCGCAGCAAGGGACTCCATCAGATTGTCGCACTCTACGTGGACGACCTGATCCTGTGTTCATCAGATCTGGTGGCTTTGCAGTAGCTGAGCAGCAGATATAAGATGACGGACATGGGGGAGCTGGAGTACTACCTCGGGGTGAGCATCACGCGGAACCGGAGGGTGCGCACGCTTGAGCTGGGGCAGGCCAAGTACGTGGCCGAGGTCCTGAAGCAGTACGGCATGGAGGACTGCAAACCAGTGGGCAGTTCGGTCTCCACAAGTTGTGAGCTGAGTGCGGCGATGGCACCGCAAACTAAACAGGAGAAGGAGGACATGGCAGAGGTACCCGACCAATCTGTGGTGGGCAGCCTGATGTATGCCATGGTGGCGACTCGGCCGGACTTGGCCTATGCGGTGGGCCAGGTGAGCAGGTACGTGGCTAACCCTAGGCCACTACACTGGCAGGCGGCGAAGCGCATCCTCCGGTACTTGCAGGCAACGTGACATGCACGCCTGAAGTACGATGGAAAGGGGAGGTCAGACCCCTTGCGGCTGGTCTGCTACACTGACGCGGACTACGCCGGCGATTTGGACAAGAGGAAGTCCACTTCTGGCTATGTTTTCTTCCTCGCAGGTACACCGGTCTGGTGGTGCAGCAGGAAACAGGACTGCGTCGCCACCTCCACAGTGGAGGCGGAGTACGTCGCTCTGGCCGAGGCAGTCAAGGAAGCGGTGTGGCTCCGCAGATTGCTGGGGGAGTTGGGCGTGCCGCAGCAGGAGCCTACGGTGGTTCAGGAGGACAACACTGGCTCCATCTTGCTGACCAATAACCCGACACAGCACAAGAGGACGAAGCACATCGATGTGCGCTATCACTACGTGCGCGACATGGTGGAGAAGGGACAAGTTGTGCTGCAGCATTGCAGCACAAAGCACATGCTCGCAGATCGCTTGACCAAGGCACAACCCCAGGATCGGCATGTCATCAGCCTTGCAAGGCTTGGGTTGACAAGCGGTGAAGGGCCTGAAGGCGCAGGAGCGGGCGAGTAAAGAGTGAGCATGAGACATCCGGCATGGAAGATGCACGGGGGAGATTGTTAAAAAGTGCCCCTGCCATGAATGACGTTTTCCATTTTCCTAGTTAGACCACTAGAAAGTGGTTAGATTTCCAATATGCTTTCATATTTGGACTCCTTGGATTTTGCCAGGCGATTTTAAGCTCAGTTGCTCGATTTCGTTGAGAATTCAGAAAGTTAGCCCTACCCAAAGTTCAGGTAGTGCGGCGGGTGGAATCTGGTACCCGTCCGGGGTGACGGGATACTCCACCGCCGGTGGTCCGTGTTCAGCTCCAACTGGCTCCGTAGACCCCAAGGCCCTAGAGGAAGCAACCAGGGAGGTCCCCTGGACCAGGGCGAGCCGCCCTTTTGACTTTTCAATCAAAGAAAGGCGCTTCGAGCCGTCGTCGGCTCGTGTCGGAGACGACTCGCGTCGGCGGTAGCCAAAGGCGGCTCCACCAAGGGTTGCTTGGATGGGCGTAGCAGGGGCTATACTGTTCCGTTTTGGGCGTGCTTGGATGCCTTGGAAAGCTCAAATCACAGGCTATACGAATCTGATTTCATCTCACCAAAACAACTAACCATTAATGATTCTCAGCCTTTCTCAGTTTCTGCAATCTACATTCTGCCAGAATTCTGCTCCCTTGGTGTTGTGGCGACCCAAAGCACACACCTCCCTTGGAAGTCTCTTTGCACTAAGTAGCCGTGGACACTTAGGCAGTTCAGGGTGTGCCAGGACAGCATTCCTGACAAAGGGTTATGGGCCCAGAGCCCTGACCTGCTTACCAAGACGTTCACGACTTCTGCAACACACGGGAGTGTCGCTCCGGGCGACTTCGCCGTCGCACTTCGAGACTGTCCATCGCAGAAGTTCAACATGGCACAGAAGAAAGAGTATTCGCCCATCCAAAAGTACATGGGCGGCCCTGGCTTTCGGCTGTGGTGGTGGCATTTTGAGATCTACCTCGCGCACAAGGGAATGCTGGAGCTCATGAAGGTTACGGAGGTTCACGATGCAAGCGCAACGGACGAGGAGAAAACGGCCTTCGCGAGGAAGAATACGGAGGCGCTGATGCTCCTTTTGTCGGCGCTGCATGAATCTCAGTGGGGCTACATCCAAGGCTGCGACCTGGCAGCTGACGCATGGAAGAAGCTCTTCTCCATCCACCAATCAACTTCCCTAGCCAACAAGATCTTCGCAATGAAGCGACTCTTGACGGTGAGGCTCGAGGAGGGTGAGGATGTCATTTCAGCCATGCAACAGATTGAGTCTCTTGCCTCACAATGCAATGATGTGGGGTGGAAGATTGACACAAAGATGCAGGCGATGGCGCTCCTCATGGCTCTACCCGACAGTTGGGGTCCTCTCATCACCGTGCTGGGAGGTTGGGAGGAGGATAAACTCACCTACGGCGCAGTCNCACCAATCAACATCCCTAGCCAACAAGATCTTCGCAATGAAGCGACTCTTGACGGTGAGGCTCGAGGAGGGTGAGGATGTCATTTCAGCCATGCAACAGATTGAGTCTCTTGCCTCACAATGCAATGATGTGGGGTGGAAGATTGACACAAAGATGCAGGCGATGGCGCTCCTCATGGCTCTACCCGACAGTTGGGGTCCTCTCATCACCGTGCTGGGAGGTTGGGAGGAGGATAAACTCACCTACGGCGCAGTCACCGAGTACATTCGCAACGAGGTGTACCGTCAGAGCGGTGGCGAGACCTCGTCATCCTCAACTACCCTGGTCACCAAAACGCAGGGTGGCAGCAGCAGTGGCAAGCGAGGCGGCGGTAAGGGCGGCGGCAAGAAGGGCGCGAAGAGGGGTGCATGCCATAACTGTGGCAAGGAGGGCCATTGGGCCAAGGAGTGCCCGGAGGAGACGCAGTCCGGCGGCAAGGGTGCCAAAGGCAAAAAGGCGCTCCTCAATGGCACGAAGAACCACGACCTGAAGGGCGCCAACCGGCGGAGCCTTGACTCAGGTGCGGAGGAGCATACCCAAGTCAAGAAGGTGGGGTTCATCAACTACACCAAGTCTGCCAAGTCCATGGTGACCGCCAACGACAAGGTCAAACCTGCGGTCGGCCAAGGTGATGTGGACGTACAGGTAGTAGTTGGTGGTAAAAAGGCGCAATGTGTTATCCAAAATGTGCAACATGTCCCCTGCCTGGCTGACATTCGAGTGTGAGCCGCCTGACAGACAAGGACTATGAAGTACTCTTCCGCAGGAAAGGTGCATTCGTGCGGATGGACGGCGGCGGCGAGGTTGTGCTCAAGGCGAAGCGCGAGGGAGGTCTCTACATCGTTGAGACAAAGGTCATCCCCTCGGCAACAGACACAGGAGACCCGCAAGCACGCGTCGTCAACCTCGCAAAAGGCGGGGGAGCAGACCTGCAGCTGTGGCATCGGTGGCTGGGGCAATCGACGCCTGCAGTCGTGTAGGAGATGGCGAAGCGCGACATGGTTCGCGGCCTCAACATCACCTGTGCAGCAGACACAGCAGCAGATTCCGCAGAGCACAAGTGCGAGCCTTGCATCGTGGGCAAGGCAAAGCACAAGCTGTTTGAAGACGGATAGCGGCGGGCCGAGAACCTGCTCAAGGTCGTGCACAGTGATGTGTGCGGACCGATCAAGACGCCGTCCATTGGGGGTGCGTGGTATTTTGTCACCTTTATCGACGATTGCAGCAGAAAACTCTACGTCTACTTCATAAAGCGGAAGAGCGATATGCTGGCCGGCTGAAGAAGTACGTCGCAGCGGTGGAGAGGCAGACTGGCCGCAAGGTCAGAGCGCTACGCAACGATAATGGTGGCGAGTACGTGGGCTGCGGAGGGTGGCTGAAGGAGCAAGGGATTGAGTGGCAGCCGACCACTCCGTACACGCCTCAGTCTAATGGCGTGGCGGAGCGTGCGAACCAGACACTACTCACCATGGCGCGGACGATGCTCGTGGACGCTAAACTGCCACGGAGCCTGTGGGCCGAGGCCGTGAGTACGGCGTGCTACATCACCAACCTCACCCCAACAGCAGTGCTGAAGGGCAAGGGCGACTGGAAGACGCCGCAGGGGGCTTGGAGTGGGCGCAAACCAATCGTGGCGCACCTGAAGGCGTTCGGGTGCAAGGTGCAAGCGTTGGTGCAGGCCGCACAAATAATGGAATCCAAACTGGACCCGCGTGCAAAGGCGTACGCGTATGCCGGGTACGAGAGTGCGCTCAAGGCGTACTGCCTCTTTGACCCACAAGCGCAAGACGTAATCACCAGCCGCGACGTCACGTTTGATGAGCAACAGAGCTACTGCAACAGCAGCAACAACATTGACGCAGCGCACTCTCCAAAGCAGGGGGAGTGGTTCCAACTCCTTGAACGTGAGGAGGAGCCGGCGGCTGCAGGGGTCGATGACGGGTCTTCGGAGGATGACGGTGCTGGAGCGCAGCAGGGCAATGCAGCAGGTTCAGGTGCCGCTGGAGCGCAGGACGCAGCAGCCGACGCGGGGGAGCCTGCGGCCAAGGAAAACGTTGCAGCAGAGCAGCAGCCGGACCAGCAGCCAGCGTCGCCAAGGTCGTCGCGTCGCAGTCGGAGGCGGCGGAATGCGGCGAAGCGGTATGACGCAAGCACGGGCCACTGGGTTGGCATGGCGTGGTGCATGATGGCAGCCACAAATGAGCCAACAACCGTGCAAGAGGTGCTTGCACGGCCTGACGGGTAGCAGTGGGGTGAAGCAATAAAATTTGAATTTGCGACTCTTGCTGAGAACGGCACTTGGGAGCTGGTTGATCGGCCTGAGGGGGCCAAGGTGATCAGCTCCAAGTGGGTGTTCAAGGTGAAGCTCACCAATGAAAGCAAGGTGGAGATGTATATGGCGCGGCTAGTGGCGAAGGTATGCACAGCGGAAAGGCGAACACTACGATGAGACGTTCGCGTCCGTCGCTAAGTTCACAAGCATCTGGACGATCCTCGCGGTGGCAGCCGCAAAGGACATAGAGATCCACCAAATGGATGTCAAGACGGCATTCCTGAACGGCATCATCGACAAGGAGATCTACCTTGAGGTGCCGTAGGGGGTGGATGCACTGGAGGGCAAGGTGTGCAAGCTCCGGAAGGCCTTGTACGAATCTGATGTACTCCCATCCTTTCTCAGTTTCCGCAATCTGCATCCTGCCAGAACTCTGCTCCCTTGGTGTTTATGTGACCCAAAGCAGACATCTGCCTTGGAATTCTCTTTGCACTAAGTAGCCATGGACACTTAGGCAGTTCAGGGCATGCCAGGATAGGATTCCTGACATTGGGCTTGCTCCAGTTGTCTTGGGTTTGCTTCAGTTGTCTTGAGCTTGCTCCAATTCTCTTGTGCTTGCTCCAGTTTTCCTGGATTTGCTCCAGTTGTCTTGGGCTTGCTCCAGTTTTCTTGGACTTGCTCCAGTTGTCTTGCCCTTGCTCTAGTTGTCTTGGACTTGCTCCAGTTCTCTTGGATTTGCTCCAGTTGTCTTGGACTTGCTTCAGTTGTCTTGGGCTTCCTCCAGCCGTCTTGGCCTTGCTCCAGTTGTCTTGGGCTTGCTCAAGTTATCCTTGGCTTACTCCAGTTTTCCTGGCCTTGCTCCAATTCTCTTGGGCTTGCTCAAAATGTCCTGGCCTTGCCCCAGTTGTCTCCGGCTTGCTCCAGTTGTCTTGGGCTTGCTCAAAGTGTCCTGCCTTTACTTTAGTTGTCTTGAGCTTGCTCCAGTTGTCTTGGGATTGCTCCAGTTGTCTTGGGCTTGCTCCAGTTGTCTTGGCCTTACTTCAGTTGTCTTGGACTTGCTCTAGCTGTCTTGGGCTTGCTCCAGTTCTCTTGGGCTTGCTCCAGTTGTCTTACACTTGCTCCAGCTGTCTTGGCCTTGCTCCTGTTGTCTTGGACTTCATCCAGTTGTCTTCGGCTTGCTCCAGATGCCTTGGGCTTTCTCCAGTTGTCTTGGGCTTGCTCCAGTTGTCTTAAGCTTGCTCCATTTGTCTTGGCTTTGCTCCAGTTGTCTTAGGCTTGCTCTAGTTGTCTTGGGCTTGCTCCAGTTCTCTTGGGATTTCTCCAGTTGTCTTGGCCATGCTCCAGTTGTCTTGGCCTTGCTCCAATTGTCTTGAGCTCGGTCCGGTTGTCTTGGGTTTTCTCAAGATGTCTTGGCCTTGCTCCAGTTGTCTTGGGTTTGCTCCTATTGTCTTGGTCTTGCTCCAGTTGTCTTGGCCTTGCTCCAGTTGCCTAAGCCTTGCTCCAGTTGTCTTGGGCTTGCTCCAGTTGTCTTGGTCTTGCTCCAGCAGTCTTGGGCTTGATCCACTTGTCTTGGACTTGCTCCAGTTGTCTTGTGCTTGCTCTAGTGGTCTTGGCCTTGCTCCAGTTGTCTTGGGCTTGCTCCAATTAACTTGGCCTTGCTCCAGTTGCCTTGGACTTGCTCCAGTTGCGTTGGGCTTGCTCCAATTGTCTTAGCCTTGCTCCAGTTGTCTTGGGCTTGCTTCAATTGTCTTGGGCTCGCTGCAGTTTTCTTAAGCTTGCTCCAGCTGTCTTGGGCTTGCTCCAATTGTCTTGGCCTTACTCCAATTGCCTTGCGCTTGCTCCAATTGTCTTGGCCCTGCTCCAGTTGCTTTGGCCTTGCTCCAGTTGTCTTGGCCGAATTCCAGTTGTCTTGGGCTTGCTCCAGTTGTCTTGGGCATGTTTCAGTTGTCTTGGGATTGTTTCAGTTGTCTTGGCCTTGCTCCAGTTGTCTTGCGCATGCTCCAGTTCGCTTGAGCTTGCTCGAGTTGTCTTGGGCTTGCTCCAGTTGTCTTGGGCTTGCTCCAGTTGTTTTGGGCTTGCTCCTGCTCTCTTGGGCTTGCTCCAGTTGTCTTTTGCTTGCTACTGTTTTCTTAGCCTTGCTCCACTGGTCTTGGGCTTGCTCCAGTTGTCTTGGGCTCGCTCCATTTATCTTGGGCTTGCTCATGTTGTTTTGGACTTGCTCCAGTTGTCTTGGGCTTGCTCCAGTTGTTTTGGGATTTCTCCAGTTGTCTTGTGATTGCTCCAGTTGTCTTGGCCTTACTCCAGTTTTCTGGGACTTGCTCCAGTTGTCTTGGCCTTGATCCGGTTGTCTTTGGCTTGTTCTAGTTGTCTTGGACTTTCTCCAGTTGTCTTGGGCTTGCTGCAGTTGTCATTGTCTTGCTCTAGTTGTCTTCAGCTTGTTCCAGTTGTCTTGGGCTTGCTTCAGTTGTCTTGGGCTTGCTTCAGTTGTCTCGGGCTTGCTCTAGTTGTCTTACGCTTGCTCCAGTTTTCTTGACCTTGCTCCAGTTGTCTTCGCCTTGATCCAGTTTTCTTGGGAATGCTCCAGTTGTGTTGGGCTTGCACCAGTTGTCTTGCCCTTGCTCCAGTTTTCTTGGACTTGCTCCAGTTGTCTTGGGCTTGATCCTGTTGTCTTCAGCTTGCTATAGGTGTCTTGGCCTTGCTCCAGTTGTCTTGGCCTTGCAAAGGTTGTCTTGGGTTTGCACCAGTTGTCTTGGCCTTGCTCCAGTTGTCTTGGGCTTGCTCCAGTTGTCTTGGGCTTGCTCAAGTTGTCTTGTGTATGCTCCAGTTGTCTTGGACTTGCTCCACTTGTCTTGGACTTCCTTCAGTTGTCTTGGCCTTGCTCCATTTGTCTTGGGCTTGCTCCACTTGTCTTGGCCTTGCTCCAGTTGTCTTGGCCTTGCTCCAGTTATCTTAGTCTTGCTTCAGTTGTCTTGGGCTTGTTCCAGTTGACTTGGGCTTGCTCCGGTTGTCCTGGCCTTGCTCCAATTGCCTTGGCATTCCTCTTGTTTTCTTGGGCTTGTTCTAGCTATCTTGGGCTTCCTCTAGTTGTCTAAGAATTGCTCCAGTTGTCTTGGGATTGAGCCAGTTGGCTTGGGCTTGCTCCACTTGCCTTGGCCTTACTTCAGTTGTCTTGAAATTGCTCCAGTTTTCTTGGGCTTGCTCCAGTTTTCTTGGGCTTGCTCCAGTTGTCTTG
>SZWC01008896.1:0-13032 GCA_023375785.1 Penium margaritaceum | reverse complement strand
CTTGCTCCAGTTGTCTTGGGCTTGCTCCAGTTGTCTTGGCCTTGCTCCAGTTGTCTTGGGCTTGCTCCAGTTGTCTTGGGCTTGCTCCAGTTGTCTTGGGCTTGCTCCAGTTTTCTTGGCCTTGCTCCAGTATTCTTGGCCTTGCTCCAGTTGCCTTGGCCTTGCTCTAAATGTCTTGGGCTTAATCCAGCTATCTTGGCCATGCTCTACTTGTGTTGGACTTGCTCCAGATGTCTTGCTCTAGTTATCTAGGCCCTAAGCCAGTTGTCTTGGCCTTTCTCCAGTTGTCTTGGGCTTGCTTCAGTTGTCTTGGACTTTCTCTAGTTGTCTTGGACTTGCTCCAGTTGTCTTGGGCTTGCTTGATTTGACTTGACCTTGCTCCAGTTGTCTTGGGCTTGATCCAGTTGTCTTGAGCTTGCTCCAGTTGTCTTGGGCTTGCTCCAATCTTCTTGGCCTTTCTCTTGTTGTCTTGGGCCTTCTCCTATTTTCTTGGCTATGCTCCAGTTGTCTTGGGCCTGCTCCAGTTGTCTTGGGCTTGCTCCAGGTGTCGTGGCCTTGCTCCAGTTGTCTTGGGTTTACTCCAGTTGTCTTGGGATTGCTCCAATTGTCTTGTGCTTGCTCCAGTTGTCTTGGCCTTGCTTCAGTTGTCTTGGACTTGCTCCATTTGTCTTGGGCTTGCTCCAGTTGTCTTGGGTTTTCTCCAGTTGTCTTAAAATTGCTCAAGTTGCATTGGCCGTGCTCCTGTTGTCTTGGGCTTGCTTCCGTTTCCTTGGGCTTGCTCCAGTTGCCTTGGGCTTGCTCCAGTTGTCTTGGGCTTGCTACAGTTGTCTTAAACTTGCTCCAGTTGTCTTGGCCTTGCTCCGGTCGTCTTAGTCTTGCTCCAGGTCTCTCACACTCGTTCCAGTTGTTGTATGCTTGCTCCAATTGTCTTGGGCTTTCTCCAGTTGTCTTGGCCTTGTTCCAGTTGTCTTGGCCTTGCTCCAGTTGTCTTAAGCTCGCTCTGGTTGTCTCGGGCTTGCTTGATTTGTCTTCACATTGCTCCAGTTGTCTTGGGCTTGCTCCTGTTGTCTTGGTCTTGCTACAGTTGTCTTGGCCTTGCTCCAGTTGCCTTGGCCTTGCTCCAGTTGTATTGGGCTTGCTCCTGTTGTCTTGGTCTTTCTCCAGCTGTCTTGGGCTTGCTCCAGCTGTCTTGAACATGCTCCAGTTTTCTTGTGCTTGCTCCAGTTGACTTGGCCTTGATCGAGTTGTCTTGGGCTTGCTCAAGTTGTCTTGTCATTGCTCCATTTGTCTTGGACTTGCTCCAGTTGTCATGGGCTTGCTCCAATTGTCTTGGCCTTGCTCCAGTTCTCTTGGGCTTGCTCCATTTGTCTTGGGCTGGCATCAGTTTCTTTGAGCTTGCTCCAGCTGTCTTGGGCTTGCTCTAAATTTCTTGGCCTTGCTCCAGTTGTCTTGGGCTTGCTCCAGTTGTCTTGGGCTTGCTCTAGTAGTCTTGGGCTTGCTCCAGTTGTCTTGGCCTTGCTCCAGTTGTCTTGGCCTTGCTCCAGTTGTCTTCGGCTTGCTCGAGTTGTCTTGGACTTGCTCCAGTTCTCTTGGACCTGCTCCAGTTGTCTTGGGCTTGCTGCAGTTGTCTTGGACTTGCTCCAGTTATCTTGGGCTTGCTCCCTTTGTTTTGGACTTGATCCAGTTGTCTTGGGCTTGCTCCAATTGTTATAAGCTTTCTCCAGTCATCTTTGTCTTGCTCTAGTTGTCTTAGCCTTAATCCAGTTGTATTGGACTTGCTCCTGTTGTCTTGGCCTTGATCCAGTTGTCTTGGACTTGCTCCATGTGTCTTGGGCTTGCTCCAGTTGTCTTTGTCTTGCTCCAGTTGTCTTGGGCTTGCTTTAGTTGTGTTGGGCTTGCTCCAGTTTTCTAGGGATTGCTCTTGTTGTCTTAGGCTTGCTCCAGTTTTCTTGACCTTGCTCCAGTTGTCGTGGCCTTGATCCAGTTTTCTTGGGCTTGCTCCAGTTGTCTTGGACGTGCCCCAGTTGTCTTGGGCATGCTCCAGTTGTCATGGGCCTGCTCCAGTTTATTGGGCTTGCGCCAATTTTCTTGGCTGTACTCTGATTGTCTTCGGCTTGCTCAAGTTGTCATGGCCTTGTTCCTGTTGTCTTGGGCTTCCTCCAGTTGTCTTGGAATTGCTCCATGTGTCTTGGCCTTGCTCCAGTTGTCTCGGAATTGCTCCAGTTTTCTTGGACTTGCTTCAGTTTTCTTGGGCTTGCTTCAGTTGTCTTGACCTTGCTCCATTTGTCTTAGCCTTGATCCTGTTGTCTTGTGCTTGCTCCAGTTGTCTTGGGCTTGCTCCAGTTGTCTTGGACTAGCTCCACTTGTCTTGGACTTGCTCCAGTTTTCTTGGCCTTGTTCCATTTCTCTTGGTCTTGCTCCACTTGTCTTTGCCTTTCTCCAGTTGTCTTGGCCTTGCTCCAGTTGTCTTGGTCTTGCTATAGTTGTCTTGTGCTTGTTCCAGTTAACTAAGGCTTGCTCCAGTTGTCTTGGCCTTGCTCCAGTTTTCTTGGGATTGCTCCCGTTGTCCTGGGCTTGCTCCACTTGTTTTGGCCTTGCTCCAGTTGTCTTGGGCTTGCTCCAAGTGTCTTGGGCTTTCTCCAGTTGTGTGGGGTGTGCTCCAGTTGTCTTGGTCTTGCTCCTCTTATCTTGGCCTTGCTTCAGTCGTCTTGGACTTGCTCCACTTGTCTTGGCCTTGCTTCAGTTACATTGGGCTTACTCCAGTTTTCTTGCCCTATCTCCAGTTTTCTTGGCCTCGTTCCAGTTGTCTTGGCCTTGCTCCAGTTGTCTTGGCCGTGCTCCACTTGTCTTGGGCGTGCTCCAGTTATTATGGCCATGCTCCAGTTGTCTTGTACTTGCTCCAGGTGTCTTTGGCTTGCTCAAGTTGTCTTCTCCCTGAGCCATTTGTCTTGGGCTTGCTCCAGATGTCTTGGGCTTGCTTCAGTTGTCTTGATCTTGCTGCAGTTGTCTTGGCCTTGCTCCAGTTGTCTTGGCCTTGTTCCAGTTGTATTGGGCTTGTTCCAGTTGTCTTGAGCTTGCTCCTGTTGTCTTAGCCTTGCTCCAGCTGTCTTGGAATTGCTCCAGTTGTATTGGGCTTGCTCCAGTTGTCTTGGACTTGCTCCAGTTGTCTTGGGCTTGCTCTAGTTATCTTGGCCTTGCTCCAGTTCTCCTTGGATTGCTCCAGTTATCCTTGGCTTGGTCCAATTGTCTTGGCCTTGCTCCAGTTTTCTTGGGCTTGCTCCAATTTTCTTGGCCTTGCTCCAGTTGTCTTGGACTTGCTCCAGTTGTCTTGGGCTTGCTCCAGTAGTTGTAGCCTTGCTCCAATTGTCTTGGGCTTGCTCAAGTTCTCTTGGGATTGCTCTAGTTGTCTTCGCCTTGCTTCAGTTGTATTGGACTTGCTCCAGTTGTCTTGGGCTTGCTTCAGTTCTATTGGGCTTGCTCCAGTTGTCTTGAACTTGCTCCAGTTGTCTTGGCCTTTCTCCAGTTTTCTTGGGCTTTCTCCAGTTTTCTTGCGCTTGCTCCAGCTGCCTTGGGCTTGCTCCAGATGCCTTGGGCTCACTCCAGTTGTCTTAAGCTTGCTCCAGTTGTCTTGGCCTTGCTCCAGTTGTCTTAGGCTTGCTCCAGTTATCTTGGGATTGCTCCAGGTCTCTTTGTCTCGCTCCAGTTGTCTTGGGATCGCTCCAGTTGTCTTGGGCTTTCTCTAGTTGTCTTGGCCTTGCTCCAGTTGTCTTGGCTTTGCTGCAGTTGTCTTGAGCTCGCTCCAGTTGTCATGGGCTTTCTCAAGTTGTCTTGGCCTTGCTCCAGTTGTCTTGGGCTTGCTCCTGTTGTTTTGGTCTTTCTCCAGTTGTCTTGACCTTGCTTCAGTTGCCTTGGCCTTGCTCCAGTTGTCTTGGGCTTGCTGCAATTGTCTTGGTCTTGCTTAAGCTGTCTAGGGCTTGCTCCAGTTGTCTTGGCGTTGCTCCAGTTGTCTTGGGTTTGCTCAAGTTGTCTTGGCCTTGCTCCAGTTGTCTTGGACTTGCTGCAGTTGTCTTGGGCTTGCTCCAGTTTTCTTGGCCTTGCTCCAGTTGTCTTGGGCTTGCTCCAACAAACTTGGGCTCGCTTCAGTTTTCTTAAGCTGGCTCCATCTGTCTTGGGCTTGCTCCAATTGTCTTGGCCTTGCTCCAGTTGTCTTGGGTTTGCTCCTGTTGTCTTTGCCTTGCTCCAGTTGTCTTGGCCTTGCTTCATTTGTCTTGGCCTTGCTCAAGTCGTCTTGGGCTTGCTCTAGTTGTCTTGGGCTTGCTCCAGTTGTCTTGGCCTTTCTCCAGTTGTCTTTGCCTTGCTCCAGTTGTCTTGGGCTTGCTCAATTTGACTTGGACTTGCTCCAGTTGTCTTGGACCTGCTCTAGTTGTCTTGGGCTTGCTCCAATTGTCTTGTTCTTGCTCCAGTTGTCTTGTTCCTGCTCCAGTTGTCCTGGTCTTGCTCCAGTTGTCATGCCTTGCTCCAGTTGTCTTGGGCTTGCTCCAGTTGTCTTGGGATTGCGCCATTTGTCTTGGGCTTGCTTCAGTTGTATTGGTCTTGCTCCAGTTGCCTTGGGCTTGCTCCAGTTTTCTTGAGCTTGCTCCAGTTGTCTTGGGCTTGCTCCAGTAGTCTTGAGCTTGATCCAGTTCTCTTGGGCTTGCTCCAGTTTTCATTTGCTTGTTCCAGTTGTCTTGTCCTTGCTCCAGTTTTCTTGGGCGTGCTCCAGTTGTCTTGGGCTTGCTCCAGTTGTTTTGGACTTGCTCCAGTTGTCTTGGGCTTGCTCCAGTTGTCTTGCACCCTCTCCAGTTGTCTTGCGCTTGCTCCAGTTGTCTTGGCCTTACTCCAGTTGTCTTGGACTTGCTCCAGTTGTCTTGGCCTTGCTCCAGTCATTTTGGGCTTGCTCTAGTTGCCGTCGACTTGCTCCAGTTGCCTTGGGCTTGCTCCAGTTGTCTTTGTCTTGCTCCAGTTTTCTTGAGCTTGCTCCAGTTGTCTTTGTTTTGCTCCAGTTTTCTTGGCCTTACTCCAGTGGTCTTGGACTTGCTCCAGTTGTCTTCGGCTTGCTCCAGTTTTCTTGGCCGTGCTCAAATTGTCTTGGCTTTGCTCAAGTTGTATTGTGCTTACACAGGTTGTCTTGGCTTTGCTCCAGTTGTCTTGCGCTTGCTCCAGTTGTCTTGGGCTTGCTCAAGTTGTCTTGTTCTTGCTCCAGTTGCCTTGGGCTTGTTCTAGTTGTCTTGGCCCTTTTTCCAGTTCTCTTTTGCTTGCTTCATTTTTCTTGGGCTTGCTCCAATTTTCTTGACCATGCTCTGGTTGTCTTGGGCTTGCTCCAGTTGTCTTGGGCGTGCTCCAGTTTTCATGGCCTTGCTCCTGTTGTCTTGGGCTTTCTACAGTTGTCTTGGGATTGCTCCAGTTGTCTTGGACTTGCTTCAGTTTTCTTGGGCTTGCTTCAGTTTTCATGACCTTGCTCCCTTTGTCTTGGCCTTGATCCAGTTGTCTTGGGCTCCCTCCAGTTGTCTTGGGCTTGCTCCAGTTGTCTTGGACTTGGTCCACTTGTCTTGGGCTTACTCCAGTTGTCTTGGCCTTGCTCCATTTGTCTTGGGCTTGATCCACTTGTCTTGGCCTTGCTCCAGTTGTCTTGGCCTTTCTCCAGTTGTCTTGAACATTCTCCAGTTGTCTTGGGCTTGTTCCAATTATCTAGGACTTGCTCCAGTTGTCTTGGCCTTGCTCCAATTCTTCTGGCCTTCCTCCAGTTGTCTTGGGCTTGCTCTTGTTGTCTTGGAATTGCTCCAGTTCTCTTGGACTTTCTCCAGTTGTCTTGGAATTGCTCCAGTTGTCTTGGGCTTGCTCCAGTTGTCTTGGGCTTCCTTCAGTTGTCTTGGCCTTACTGCAGTTGTCTTAGCCTTGCTCCAGTTTCCTTGGGCTTGCTCCAGTTGTCTTACGCGTGCTCCAGTTGTCTTTGACTTGCTCCAGTTGTCCTTGCCTTGCTCCACTTGTCTTGGACTTGCTCCAGTTGTGTTCGACTTGCTTCAGTTGTCTTTGGATTGCTCTAGTTGTCTTACGCTTGCTCCAGTTATCTTGACCTTGCTCCAGTTGCGTTGGCCTTGATCCAGTTTTCTTGGGCTTGCTCCAGTTGTCTTGGGCGTGCTACAGTTCTCTTGGGCTTGCTCCAGTTATCTTGGCATTGATCCAAGTGTCTTGGGCTTGCTCCAGTTTTCTTGGGCTTGCTCCAGTTGTCTTGGGCTTTCTCCAGTCTCCTTGGCCTTGCTCCAGTTGTCTTGGGCTTGCTCCAGTTGTAGTGATCATGCTCCAGTTGTCTTTGGTTTTCTCAAGTTGTCTTGGGTTTGCTCAAGTTGTCTTGGGCTTGCTCCAGTAGTCTTGGGCTTGCTCCAGTTGTCTAATGTTTGCTTCAGCAGTCTTAGACCTTCTCCAGTTCTCTTGGCCTTGCTCCAGTTGTCTTGAACTTGCTCCAGTTGTCTCGCGCTTGCTACAGTTGTCTTGGCCTTGCTCCAGTTGTCTTGAACTTGCTCCAGTTGTCTCGCGCTTGCTCCATTTGTCTTGTCCTTGCTCCACTTGTCTTGAGCTTTCTCCAATTGTCTTGGAATTGCTCTTTTTTTCTTGTTCTGCTCCAGTTGTTTGGGCTTGCTACAGTTGTCGTGGGCTTGCTCCAGTTTTCTTGGGCTTGCTCCAGTTGTCTTGGGCTTTCTCTACTTGTCTTCGGCTTCCTCCAGTTGTCTTGCGCTTGCTCCAGTTGTCTTGGGTTTGCTCCAGTCGTCTTGGCCTTGCTCCAGTGGTCTTGGGCTTTCTTTAGTTTTCTTGGGCTTGCTCCAGTTGTCTTGAGCTTACTCCAATAATCTTGGCCTTGCTCCAGTTGTCTTGGGCTTGACTCTGTTTTCTTAAGCTTGCTACAGTTGACTTGGGCTTGCTCGAGTTGTATTGGCCTTGCTTCATTTGTCTTGGGCTTGCTCCACTTGCCGCGGCCTCTCTCCAGTTGTCTTTGCCTTGCTCCAGTTGTCTTGGCCTTGCTCCAGTAGTCTTGGGCTTGTTCCAGTTGTCATCGCCTTGCTCCAGTTGTCTTGGCCTTGCTCCACTTGTCTTGGACTTGCTCCATTTGTCTTGGGTTTCCTCCAGTTGTCTTGACCTTGCTTCAGTTGTCTTGGCTTTGATCCAGTTGTTTTGGGCTTGCTCCAGTTGTCTTGGGCGTGCTCCAGTTGTTTTGGACTTGCTCTAGTTGTCTTGGGCTTGCTCCAGTTGTCTTGGGATTGCTCCAGCCGTCTCGGCCTTGCTCAAGTTGTCTTGGCCCTCCTCCAGTTGTCTTGGACATTCTCCAGTTGTCCTGGGATTGCTCCAGTTGTCTAGGCCTTGCTCCAGTTGTCTTGGGCCTGCACCAGCTGTATTTGGTTTGCTCCAGTTGTCTTTATATTTCTCCAGTTGTCTTGGGCTTGGTCCAGTTGTCTTGGGCTTGCTCCAGTTGTCTTGGGCTTTCTCCAGTTATCTTGGCCTTGCTCCAGTTGTCTTTGGCTTGCTCAAGTTGCCTTGGGTTTGCTCCAGTTCTCTTGGGCTTGCTCCTATTGTCTTAGGATTTCTCCAATTGTCTTGGCCTTGCTCCAGTTGTCTTAAACTTGCTCCTGTTTCTTGGGCTTTCTCCAGTTGTATTGGGCTTGCTCCAGTTGTCTTTAGCTTTCTCCAATTGTTTTGGAATTGCTCTTGTTGTCTTTATGTGCGCCAGTTGGCTTTAGATTTTTCCAGTTTTCATGGGCTTGCTCCAGTTGTCTTAGGCTTGCTCCATTTTGTCTTGGGCTTGCTCTAGTTATCTTGGACTTGCTCCAGTTGTCTTGCGCTTGCTCCAGTTGTCTTGGGCTTGCTCCAGTTGTCTTTGCCTTGCTCCAGTTGTCTTGGCCTTGCTCCACCTGTCTTAGGCTTTTTCTAGTTGTCTTAGGCATGCTCCAATTATCATGGGCTTTCTCCAGTTGTCTTGGGCTTGCTCCAGTTGTCTTGGGCTTGCTCCAGTTGTCTTGGGCTTCCTCCAGTTGTATTGGTCATGCTCGAGTTGTCTTGGGCTTGCTCTAGTTGTCTTTGCCTTGCTCAAGTTGTCTTGGGCTTGCTCCAGTTGTCTTGGACTTGATCCAGTTGTCTTGAGCTTGCTCCCGATGTCGTGGCCTTGCTCCAATTGTCTTGGCCTTGCTCCAGTTGTCTCCTACTTGCTCCAGTTGTCTTGGACTTGCTCCAGCTGTCTTGGCCTTGCTCCAGTTGTTGTAACCTTGCTCCAGTTTTCTTGGGCTCACTCCAGTTGTCTTGGGCTTGCTCCAGTTATCTTGGACTTACTCCAGTTGTGTTGGACTTGGTCCAGTTGTCTTGGGCTTTCACCAGTTGTCTTGGGCTTGCTCCAGTTGTCTTGGCCTTGCTCCAGTTGTCTCGGGCTTGCTCCAGTTGTCTTGGCCTTACTCCAGTTGTCTTGATATTTCTCCAATTGTCTTGGAATTGCTCCTGTTGTCGTGGGCTTCCTCCAGTTGTCTTGGGCTTGCTCCAGTTTTCTTGACCTTACTCCAGTTATCTTGGGCTTGCTCATGTTGTCTTGGCCTTGCTCCAGATGTCTTGGGCATGCTCCAGTTGTTTTGGGCTTGCTCCAGTTGTCTTGGCCTTGCTTGTGTTGTCTTGGCCTTGCTCCAGTTGTTGTGGGCTGGCTTTTTTTGTCTTGGGTTTGCTCCAGTGGTCTTGGCCTTGCTCCAGTTTTTTTGGGCTTGCTCTAGTTGTCATGGCCTTCCTGCAGTTGTCTTGGCCTTGCTCCAATTGTCTATGGCTTGCTCCAGTTTTCTTTGGCGTGTTCTTGTTGTCTTGGACTTGCTCCAGTTGCCTAGGGCTTGCTCCAATTATCTTGACCTTGCTTCAGTTGTCTTGGGCTTGCTCCAGTTGTCTTGGGATTGCTCCAGTTGTCTTGGCATTGCTCCAACTGTCTTCGGCTTGCTCCCGTTGTCTTTGTCTTACTCCAGTTGTCTTGGCCTTGCTCCTGTTCTCTTGAGCTTGCTCCAGTTGTCTTGGGCCTGCTTCAGTTGTCTTGGGCTTTCTCCAGTTGCCTTGGGCTTGCTCCAGTTGTCTTGGGCTTGCTCCATTTGTCTTGGAATTGCTCCAGTTGTCTTTGGCTTGCTCCATTTGTCTTGGACTTGCTCCAGTTATCTTGGTCTTGCTCCAGTTGTCTTAGCCTTGGTCTTGTTGTCTTGGCCTTGCTCCAGTTGTCTTGGCCTTGGTCCAGTTTTCTTGGCCTTGCTCCAGTTGTCTTGGCCTTGCTCCAGTTGTCTTGGGCTTGCTCCCATTGTCTTGGGATTGCTCCAGTTGTCTTGGCATTGCTCCAGTTGTCTTGGACTTGCTCCAGTTGTCTTGGCCTTTCTCCAGTTGTCTTGGACTTGCTCCACTTGTATCTGGCTTACTCCAGTTGTCTTGGACTTGCTCCAATGGTCTTGTGCTTTCTCCAGTTGTCTTGGCCTTGCTCCAAAGGTATTGGGCTTGCTCCAGTTGTCTTGGGATTGCTCAAGTTGTCTTGGCATTGCTCCAGTTTTCTTGGCCTTGCTCCAGTTGTCTTGGCCTTGCTACAGTTGTCTTGGGCTTGCTCTAGTTGTCTTGGCCTTGCTTCAATTGTCTTGAGCTTATTCCAGTTGTCTTAGGCTTGCTCCAGTTGTGTTGGGCTTGCTCCAAATGTCTTGAGCTTGCTCCAGTTGTCTTGTTCCTGCTTCAGTTGTCTTGCGCTTGCTCCAGTTTTGCATGAACTTGTCTACAACTGTCTTGGGCTTGCTCCATTTGTCTTGGGCTTGCTCCAGCTGTCTTGGGCTTGCTCCAGTTGTCTTGGACTTGCTTCAGTTGTCTTGGCCTTGCTCCAGTTGTCTTGGTCTTGCTCTTGTTGTATTGGTCTTGCTTTAGTTGTCTTGGGCTTGCTCCAGTTGTATTCGGCTTGCTCCAGTTGTCTTGGACGTGCTCCAGTGGTCCTGGCCTTGCTCCATTTGTCTTGGTCTTGCTCTAGTTTCTTGGCCTTCCTCCAGTTGAATTGGGCTTGCTCCAGTTGTCTTGTCCTTTCACCAGTTGTCTTGGCCTTGCTCCATTTGTCTTGGGCTTGCTCCAGTTGTCTCGAGCTTGCTCTAGTTGTCTTGGGCTTGCTCCATTTGTCTTGGTCTTGCTCTAGTTNNNNTTGTCTTGGCCTTGCTCCAGTTGTCTTGGGCTTGCTCCAGTTGTCTTGGGATCGCTCCGGTTGTCTTAGACTTGCTCCAGTTGTCTTGGACTTGCGCCAGTTGTCATCGGCTCGCTCCAGTTGTCGTGGATCTGCTCCAGATGTCTTGGGCTTGCTCCAGTTGTCTTTGCCTTGTTCCAGTTGTCTTGGCCTTCCTCCAGTTGTCTTGGGCTTGCTCCAGTTCTATTGGCCTTGCTCCAGTCGTTATAGGCTTGCTCCAGTTGTCTTGGCCTTGCTCTAGTTGTCTTGGCCTTGCTCCAGTTGTCTTGGGTTGCTCCACTTGTATTCGACCTACTCCAGTTGTCTTGGAATTGCACCAATTGTCTTTTCCTTTCTCCAGTTGTCTTGGCCTTGCTCCAGTTCTCTTGGGCTTTCTCCAGTTGTCTTGGGATTGCTCCAGTTATCTTGGCATTGCTCCAGTTGTCTTGGGCTTGCTCCAGTTGTCTTGGCCTTGCTCTAGTTGTCTTGGCCTTGCTCTAGTTGTCTTGGCCTTGCTCTAGTTGTCTTGGCCTTGCTCTAGTTGTCTTGGCCTTGCTCTAGTTGTCTTGGCCTTGCTCTAGTTGTCTTGGCCTTGCTCTAGTTGTCTTGGCCTTGCTCTAGTTGTCTTGGCCTTGCTCTAGTTGTCTTGGCCTTGCTCTAGTTGTCTTGGCCTTGCTCTAGTTGTCTTGGCCTTGCTCTAGTTGTCTTGGCCTTGCTCTAGTTGTCTTGGCCTTGCTCTAGTTGTCTTGGCCTTGCTCTAGTTGTCTTGGCCTTGCTCTAGTTGTCTTGGCCTTGCTCTAGTTGTCTTGGCCTTGCTCTAGTTGTCTTGGCCTTGCTCTAGTTGTCTTGGCCTTGCTCTAGTTGTCTTGGCCTTGCTCTAGTTGTCTTGGCCTTGCTCTAGTTGTCTTGGCCTTGCTCTAGTTGTCTTGGCCTTGCTCTAGTTGTCTTGGCCTTGCTCTAGTTGTCTTGGCCTTGCTCTAGTTGTCTTGGCCTTGCTCTAGTTGTCTTGGCCTTGCTCTAGTTGTCTTGGCCTTGCTCTAGTTGTCTTGGCCTTGCTCTAGTTGTCTTGGCCTTGCTCTAGTTGTCTTGGCCTTGCTCTAGTTGTCTTGGCCTTGCTCTAGTTGTCTTGGCCTTGCTCTAGTTGTCTTGGCCTTGCTCTAGTTGTCTTGGCCTTGCTCTAGTTGTCTTGGCCTTGCTCTAGTTGTCTTGGCCTTGCTCTAGTTGTCTTGGCCTTGCTCTAGTTGTCTTGGCCTTGCTCTAGTTGTCTTGGCCTTGCTCTAGTTGTCTTGGCCTTGCTCTAGTTGTCTTGGCCTTGCTCTAGTTGTCTTGGCCTTGCTCTAGTTGTCTTGGCCTTGCTTCAGTTGCCTTGGCCCTGCGCCAGTTGTCTTGGGCTTCCTCCAATTGTCTTGAGCTTGCTCCAGTTGTCTAGGGCTTGCTCCAGTTGTTGTGAGCTAGCTCCAGTTTTCTTGGTCTTTCTCCAGTTGTCTTGGACTTGCTCCAGTTATCTTAAGCTTGCTCCAGATGTGTTGGCCTTCCTCTAGTTGTCTTGAACTTGCTCCAGTTGTACTAGGTTTGCTCCAGTTGTATTGGCCTTGCTCTGATTTCTCGGGCTTGCCCCAGTTGTCTTGGCCTAGCTCCAGTTGTCTTGGGCTTGCTCTAGCTGTCTTGACCTTGCTCCAGTTGTCTTGGGGTTGCTCCCGATGTCTTGGGCTTCCTCCAGTTGTCTTGGGCTTGCTCCAGTTGACTTGGCCTTGCTCCGGTTGTGTTGGGCTTGCTCCAGTTGTCTTGGACTTGCTCCAGTTGTCTTGGGCTTGCTCCAGTTTTCTTGGCCTAGCTCCAATTGTCTTGGGTTTGTTCCACTTGTCTCTGGCTTCCTCCACTTGTCTTGTGCTTGCTCCAGTTGTCTTGGGCTTCCTCCAATTGTCTTGAGCTTGCTCCAGTTGTCTTGGGCTTGCTCCAGTTTTCTTGGCTTTGCACCAGTTGTCTTGGCCTTGCTCCAGTTGTCTTGGGCTTGCTCCACTTGTCTAAGGCTTGCTCCAGTTGTTCTGGGTTCCAGTTGTCTTGCCCTTGATCCGGTTGTCTTGGCCTTGCTCTAGTTGTCTTGGCCTTGCTCCAGTTGTATTGTGCTTGCTCCATTGTCTTGGCCTTGTTCCAGTTGTCTTGGCCTTGCTCCAGTTGTTTTGGGCTTGCTCCAGTTGTCTTGGGCTAGCTCCAGTTCTCTTGGGCTTGATCCATTTGTCTTGGGCTTGCTCCAGTTTTCTTGGGTTTGCTTCAGTTGATTTGGCCTTGCTCTAGTTGCCTTGGGCTTGTTCCAGTTTTCTCGGGTTTGGTTCAGTTGTCATGGCCTTGCTCCAATCATCTTGGGCTTGCTCCATTTGACTTGGCCTTGCTCTAGTTGTCTTGGCCTTGCTCCAGTTGTCTTGGGTTTGCTCCACTCGCATTGGGCTTGCTCCAGTTGTCTTGGGCTTGCTCCAGTTGTCTTGGTGTTGCTCAAGTTGTCTAGGGATTGCTCCAATTGTCTGATCCTTGCTCCAGTTCTCTTGGGCTTGCTCCAGTTGTCTTGGGCTTGCTCAAGTTTTCTTCGGCTTGCTCTACTTTTCTTGGCCTTGCTCCAGTTGTCTTGGGCTTGCCCTAGTTGTCTTGGCCTTGCTCCATTTGTCTTGGACTTGCTCCAGTTCTCTTGGGCTTGCACCACTTCTCTCGGGCTTGCTGAAGTTGTCTTGGGATTGCTCCAGTTGTCCTGGCCCTGATCCAGTTGTCTTGGCCTTCCTCTAGTTGTCTTGGGCTTGCTCAAGTTTTCTTGGCCT
>SZWC01008895.1:87375-101872 GCA_023375785.1 Penium margaritaceum | reverse complement strand
TACGGCCAAAACAGTGGTTTTGGGCCGGTTTTAGGACAGTTCTTGGACTGCCGCGTGCGACACCCGCCGTGCGCCGCGGCAGGTATTTATGCCCTGGACCTGTCAGTTGTCATCTCTCTCTGCATTTACTAAGCTATTGAAGCTTATGAGACTTTGCGCGTCTCCCTAGCCTGATCCTTGCTGTTTCCTGCACCTGCCTGCTTGCTAGTGCGTCAGCTGACTGGACAGTGTCGCCACGTCAGCAGCAGCGAGGCTAGGAAGCTTCCTAGCAGTTTCTCAGTCCCTAAACTCCATGAGTGGGTATTTTGTTGTGATGTGAGTCATCACCATGTGTCTGTACAACTTATTGTGACCGCTCAGCCATGTCCATGCTCGTGCAGATTCCTAGTACAAACATACTTGAAGCCACACCACCGACGGTGATGGCTCCACCCACTAGAAATGGCCGAACCGTTACCACGGCGTCTAAGGTGCTTACTCTTACGCCTGACCGAACGTACACGGTGAATAGGTAGAAGTTGCGAGGTAAAACACGATTGAGAATTTTGGACACGAGCAATCTATAATTACGGGTAAGTGTACATCGTTGAAATGTATTGAATGATCGAAAATGTATATTCAAGTGACGAGTTACTAACAAAAAAAACCCGAGGACATTGGAATTGAATGTTGAGCGACACGTGTGAGATCGCGTTGTGAGTGGTCGGATTACGGAAGGTCCGTCGAGAAATCGGGGCTCTTAGAGAATCGACCGTGAAGATGCGGAATACATCTTCAAAAATCCATGTGTCAAGTTCTCCAGAAGTCAGCCAAAAGGTCATGACATTTCTGTTCATAAGTTCGCGATGTTGTGATTCGTGACGTTCCTGTCGACCTCTACAGTTTACTATGACCACTTGGCCGTGTCCATACTGGTGCACATCCCTGTTCGGACCCTAGAAGCACTAGTGCGTCATCTGGTGGCGGACTACCATCCTGGAGCTGACCGACGACCGTTCCAGAGCTCTTGACGCTACCCAGGACCTCCTTCAGTTTTTCTACAGCACGTAGGAGTTTCTCAATGGACTAGTAGTAAGCCCGATTTGCATTTTTTTGCATTGTGTGTCCACCGTTTGATGCCGGATGCATGTATGTGACTAGTCATAGCGTCTGGCTTTTGATCTTGCACGTCCAGGTTTAGACGACGTAGCGTTCTGATATGTCTGCGCAGAGTTACAGCCCAAAATAGTGGTTTTGGACCGATTTTAGGACAGATCTTGCACTACCGCGTGCGACACCTGCCGAACGCCGCGGCAGGTACTTATGCCATGGACGTGTCATTTTTCATCTCTCTATGCAAATGCTATTGAAGCATTCTAACACTTTGCCTTGTGTCTCCAAGCCATACCCTTGGCGTTGTGTGCACGACTTGTGACTGTCGTCACCGTCTGACCAGGCACTGACACATAGTCAGCGGCTATGTTGCTAGGAAGCTTCCACACATCTTCTCATGGTATTAGAGTGGTGAGACAGTTCTCACCGAGCTGCGCAGCCGAGAGGCAGCAGAGCAGTAGCAGTGAGAGTCACGGCTGCAGCAGATCCATAGGGACGTATCGACAACGATAGCGAATCGTTGTCGACGTCGCCCACCATCACTTCGTGAGATTGCATCAACAACAACTTCTAGCGGCACGAGAGACAGGTGTAGACTACAATCGCCAGTAGCGGCGAACATCAACACATGCAACAACAGAAGCACTGAGCAACAACAGCAGCATGGCGCTAGTAGCGGTTGCAATAGCGTGTGGCAGTAGCAACGTAAGGAGGCAGTAGCACAACAGCAGCACGTAGCACTAGCAACACAGCAGCAGCGCGGTAGTAGCAGTTACAACAATGGCGGCAGCAGCATAGTAGTAGCGCAACAATAGTGGGAGCAATAGTGGCGGCTGCATTAGTGTAGTAGTAGAAGCGGCAACAACGCAAGGCAGCGGCGGTAGTGTGTAGCAGCCTCAGCGCGCAACAGTAATAGCAGCGCGCAGCTGCTGCCACGGCCGCGCACTCATCCGCCAGGCAGCTGCCCCACACGCAGCAGCGTGGCTACTGCTACAACTGATGCCGTAGTAGTGGAAGCAGCTGAGCGGAAGTTGCGCGGTAGCTTCAGCTCAGCTTTTGCGCGACTGCTACAAAGCGGCTGCCTGCTCACGCAGCAACCGCAAAGGTTGATCCAAAAAAAAGGAAAAAAAGGAAAGGCGAGCTTACGTTACCATTTTGACTTGCTGACGTCACCAAATCTTGTTGATGTCAGCTACTTCGTGCTGACTTACGCACTCGCCTTCGTGAAATTTTTGGTCGGAAGGTCTAAAGTTGTCAGCGTTTCAACTCCTCGAGAGTACCTCATGTTTCTGCAATTCAACCACGATGACGTCTCGGCCCATAATGAGCGGCACCATGGCTCCGTCCGACGAGAAGGGAAAAAGGGTGCTAGATCCTTCTTCTTCCTCCTCAAGGGTCATGAGCCCACGTTTGCAGGCAATTGAGGACTTGTTGAGCTAGCAGGATGAGATGCGTCGCCTACAGCAAGAGCAGACTGACGCCATCTGTACACTCACCGAGTTTCTTCGAGGACATTCCACGACTCCACCACAGACTTCTGGGGGAGCGGCCGGAGTCGCACCCTCTTCACAACAATCAGCTCCAGCACCGGAGACAAGAGCTGTAGCGGACCCGCCACCTGATCCTTGGGACGAGGATCCACACATTGCACGCATGTAGGGCGACTCCCCCGAGCACGAGATTCGTGTACTTGAGGAGCGTATTCGTAAGCTTCAGACGAGCTCTCGGCCTCCACACTCATACCGCTTTCCAGAGTTTCGATCGTTGCCTGACCTCCATCCCACCGACTTCCCTCTCCCCGTCGTCTTTCCCATCTCTCGTCCTTCCCAGCCTGTGGTTGCTCTCCCTACGGAGCGGCAACCCAAGGACTTTGAAACGCCGCCCCCCGATATGTCAGCGAGGACGGCATTGACTGCTGGGAGATCCTCTTTAAGGTCTGGGCCACTTCAGAGGGCGTGTGGCCCTACTACCATAGTCCGTATCAAATTGCAGACCGAGCTCAAGTGCTAACAGTGGCGAGGGCGATGCGCAGACTTCTCTACGCCATGCTACGGGAGACTTTCGTTGACTTTTGCTCGTTCCTTGGTGAGGCGGGTACAGGCACCGGCGCCGTTCCACGCACAGGCTGGGACTTAGCATTGTTCCTGCTCGCTATAGAGACGTACGCCACCCGCACTGCGTACATCCGTACCTTTCACTCCCTTCGCTTGGGACCTGCCGGGCTTGAAGCCAACTACTAGTGACGTGCCATGCGCATTTACACGCGCCTTAGGACCTCAGGAGGTACACAGCAATGGGCACTCCGCACGATCATACTCGAGGTTCGTCTTGAGCACACAGACATCTTCACACGGTACAACAACGCCGTGCTCAAACCTTTTTGGACCTCACTAGTTCTTCTTCCCTGGGTGCACTAGCTCTTCCTCCAGGTGACTTCCGCGCGTGAGGCAGCCGTGGGTTATCAGGAGACCTCCATTACTGTAACGGTTGTTACGTCACCACCAATATCCCTCCTCCAGACTACTTCTCCATCCTCTGTCTCGTCCTCCTCCCCTTGCACCCCGATTACACCGACTCAGACACAAGGTGTCGCGGTAGTAGCAAAGGAGAAGAAGGGGCGACAGAGGCGCGGCTCGGGCCAACAGCAGCCGTAGCAGCAGCTGTCATCAGGCAGAAGCAGTGGACGTTCTTTTCACTACAACTATGGAGGCGCCCATTGCTACACTAAGTGCCAGCACTCGCTCGACAAGGTGCTAATTACTCGTGGGCTCCAAGATGTGCACACACTACGGTCTACGTCAAGCAGCACATCCTGTGGGCGCGCAGTGACCACGACCGCAGCAGTTCCCGCTTCACCAGCGGCGATCAGCGGCGACCCAGAGACCCGTGACCGCACCATCGCCGAGCTCGGACACCTTTTGGCGCTTCACTTTGAGGGAGGTGCAAGTTTGTTATCACAACTGGGTGGTTCACAAAGTGTTTGTTCGTCTGTTCTTGTGGCTCGGGATGACTCGTGTGGGGGGGCACAGTTATCATGTGATGATGATGGGCCTAATTGTACGGATTGGGTTTATGAGTCTCACATTTGTATCTTTTGTTGTTCCTCCCCACCTGCTGTCTAGCATCCGTCCGAGGCTGAGTGTTTAGTTGCCCGTTGTATAGTGACAACCTCTTGCCGTAATCCCAGTGGCACTCATCACATGACATGTTGTTGTAGTGATTTTGTTGTTCTCGGCCTTGTTGCGTCTGTTTGTTTTGTCCGTAGAGGCTCTGGTCAGTCCTTGCCAGTGTAGGATGTTGGGGTCGTCAGTTTTGATGGTCTGTCTGGCCCCCTGTATCTTTCCGAGGTGCTGTTTGTGCCTGACCTTGAGCTCAGTTTTCTTTCTATACGTGCTTGCACACTGATGGGACTCTCTGTGGAGCACACTGCAGAGTCCACAAATGAGACTGCTATTGAGACTCGTAGCGTTGTCTTTCGTGTCTCTGTTGTGGATGACCTATATCGTGTCTCTCGGACTTGTGCTCCTTGCTCCCCCTTCCCTTTTGCTCGTGTTTTTGTCACTGGTGTTCTTTCTCCTGAGCACCAACGATTGCTTCATCGCTGTCTGTGTCATGTTGGCTCCAACATTGTGTTGAAGCTTATGCGAACACAGCCCGCCCTCAATCTTGAGGCATCTTCTTTTGAGAAGCCGCCTGAGACAGACTACCTCTTCTGCGCTCAGGGTAAGATGCATTGTTGCACCTACCCTGACTCCCGTTCACTCGCACTTTGCCCTCTCGAATGAGTTCATTCGGACCTTCTTGATCCCCTACCTGTCGGGTCTCTGGCCAATTGGGGCCGATACGTCTTGACCCTGACTGATGACTTCACCCGGATGCGGTGGGTCTATAGCCTGTGTGAGAGAGTGACGCCGCTCTCTCGGTTCGCCTCTGGCTAGTGATAGCTGAGCGTTAGTCTCTCCACACGCTACACACATTCCGCTCGCATCACGGCAAGATGGACAGCTTTTTCGCCGAGCACGGGATTTTTCACCAGGTCTCCGCTCCTGCTACTCCTTAGTAGAACGGTGTTTCTTAGCGCTAGAACCCCACTATGGAGGATGCAGTTCGCGCTATGCGGTCTTAATGCAGTCTTCCGGAGTCTTTCGCTTTTGAAGGTTTCGCCTACATGACATGGGTCTGGAACTGCCTCCCGCACGGTCCTCTTCCGGACCACGTCACATCGTATGAGCTCTCGTTTGGCCACCGTGCTGACTTACGCCTCGCTCGCATCTGGGGATCTTTTTCTTCTGTGTGGTGCACTGAGGACCAGCAGGGGTCTAAGGTTTCACCGCGGGGTTGCTTGTGCGGCTTCGTCGGTATCTCCCCACGGCCGAAGGCATGGCGTTTTTGGGACCCTACTCGTCGTCGCATTGTTGAGTCTTGAAACGCGCTCTTCTTTGAGTCCCTCACCTATTGTGATTTGACTTTGATCACGTTGTTGTCCGTCACACATGTTCCCACGTGTGAGGTTTCTCGACGGATTGCGGAGTTTATGCCTACAAGCACCGATTGCCAGGCTCATGTGTCCGTTCGAGCTCCCTCCACTTCTCCGGCGCTTGATGACCCAATGATCATCGCTGTCGGTCCAGAGATCTCTCCAGCACCACTGGCTTCTACCCTTGCCCATTCACGCCCCATAGGTACCCATGATCCTGTACCTGTGCGTACTCCTGTGACCGTACCTGGGTGCGCCAGCACTCCTACCTCTGTGCATGGACCTTCCTCACCTGCTCCTACTATCACACCAAGCTTTGTGTCTCCCACACCCGCATCTCCTTGCTCGGCATCACCAGCTCTCTTGCCTCAGCCCTCCCTAGCTGCGATTGTGCCTATTCTTGAGCCTGAGGTGCGCCCCTCGAGCCCGGGTTACTCCCGTGGGCCTAGAGCACCCCTTCGACCATTGGACTTCGCAGCTCAGCGAGTGTCTAGTCCCACACCCAGGCGCTCTTCTCGCAGAATTGCGAGAGGTGATCCCGCCACAAAGGCCCTAGGCCCGAGTGTCCACATTGAGCATGCGGAGGAACATCCAGCGTGTCCCGTAGGGCACGACCTTCTCACTCACGAGTTTCATATCGCTTGTAATGCAGCAGTCAATCTTGTGGTCGTCGGACCTAGCGTTGTGGCGTGCGCTCTTGCCACGCAGAGCTCTCCCTCCATGGCGCCTGAACCGGGTACACTGAGGGAAGCTCTCTCGTCACAGGATACAGACACTTGGCATACTGCTTCCGAGGATGAGCTCTGCACCATCCGAGAGCACGGAGTTTACAAGCTAGTCGACCTTCCACCAAGGAGGAAGGCTATTGAGGTCAAGTGGGTCTTTCACAAGAAGGTGAAGCCGGATGGCCCACAAGAACGCCACAAGGCTCACTTGGTCGTCAAGGGATAGTCTGAGATTGAGGGCATCGTTTACACTAACACCTTTGCCCCTGTCTACCGCATGACCTCATCTTGAGCTCTTTTCGGTGTAGTCGCTCAGCATGACTTGGAATTGCACCAGATGGATGTGAACAATGCAATTCTCCATGACTCTCTGGATGAGGAGATATACGTGGCTCGACCACCTGGCTTTGAGGACAGTGACAAGGTCTGGCACTTGGGCAAGTCCTTGTACGGCCTCAATAGTCTCCTCGATGTTGGAACCAGGAGATCACTAGTATCCTGACTTGTGCGGGATATGTACAGAGCGAGGCAGATCTCTCTCTCTCCCTTCATCCGACAAACACCTGAGCGATTCACCGCCATCCTGGTCTATGTTGACGACCCTCCGATTGTGTCTCCTTCACTGGAGGCTGTGAAGGAGGCCAAGGATGTCCTCCAGACTGCCTATAGGATGAAGGATCTTGGTCCTGCAGCGGTGTTTCTTGGCATGGAGATCGTGCGAGACTGCAGACGTCGTACTCTACTACTGCGTAAGGCCCGATACGTACGTGTTGTAAGGCAGCGCTTCAGCAACCTTGTTGGCATTGTACCCATAGCTTCCATACCTCTTACACTTGATGGGTAGGATGCCCTGAAGGTGGATGATCCCACACAGCTGGGGGAGATAGTGGATGTGACCCTGTACTTCCGTCTCATCGGATCTGTGATGTACCTAGCCACTACCACACGTCCTGACATCACATTTACCGCCAACCTCCTTACCCAGTTTTTGCATGCTCCACGTGCTAGAGCCCTTCACACGGCTCGACGAGTGGTGCGATACGTGGTCACAACACCGTACCTCAGACTCTGCTTTCGCCGGCAGTGTTCGTTGGTCATTGACGGCTACACTGACAGCGACTGGGCCTGGAGCCCAGATAGACCAAGTTGCACCGGTTATGTGTCCTTGCTCGGTGGGACTGCTGTGGCCTGGCACAGTGGGAAGTAGGGCTGATTGCATGTTGCTCATCGGAGGTAGAGTACGTTGCTTTGGGTGTAGGGGATGCAAAGGCGGTATGGCTGCAACGCTTGTTCCATGAGCTTGGCCAGTCAATACCCGCCATTGTTTTTCATTGCGACAACCAGAGTGCTCTTGCCATTGTCGAGAACTCTGGTGTCTTTCATGCTGGCACGAAGCACATTGCGGCTGAGCACCATTTTGTGCGTGATGAAATGGAGCGACACGTGATCTGCGTCATTTGGGTTGGCACTGACATGCAGCATGCTGACTTCTTGACGAAGGCACCAGCACGTGGAAGGTTTCTGGTGGCCATTCGTTTTGTTGGACTTTGCCCCTTGCCTAAGAGTGGTTGAGTGTGGGGTGTGTCCGTGTCCGTGTCACATTTGTCGTTATACTTATTCTTGTACTCGTCTCAGTGCTGCACGTGTATGGACATGCGTACCATCGGGTCATGGGGGAGTATTGTGATTTGTGACGTTCCTGTCAAACTGTACACTTTACCATGACCACTCGGCCGTGTCCATACTCGTGCAGATCCCTGATGCTGACCCCGGAGGCACTGGTGTGTCATCTGATGGCGGACTACCATCATGGAGGTGACTGACGACCGTTCCGGAGCTCTTGACGCTACCCAGGACCTCCTGTAGTTTTTCTACAGCATGTTGGAGTTTATCGGTGCACAGGCCATGGGCCCAATTTCCATGTTTTTGCATTGTGTGTCCACTGTTTGATGCCAGATGCATGCATGTGATCAGTCATAATGTCCGGCTTTTGATCCTGCATGTCTAGGTTCAAACGGCGTAGCATTCTGGTATGTTTGCGCAGAGTTACGGCCAAAACAATTGTTTTGGGCCGGTTTGAGGACAGATCTTGCATTGCCGCGTGCAACACCCACCGTGCGTCGTGGCAGGTACTTATGCCATGGACCTGTCATTTGTCATCTCTCTCTGCAAATGGTATTGAAGCATTCTGAAACTTTGCCTTGTGTCTCCTAGCCAGACCCTTGCCGTTGTGTGCACGACTTGTGACTGTCATCACCGTCTGATGAGGCATTGGTGCCTAGTAGGCGCCTGTGTTGCTAGGGAGCTTCCATGCATCTTCTCACGTGAGAATCGTCAAAGTTTTTCGAAGGTTCAACAATATCCATTGGGGGCGGGCACTTGGCTAGTTTGCCCTCGGCCATCGAGATGAATATCGCGATCCTCGCAACGGTATGGGCTGTTTGTACAGTAATAAAAATGCCCACTCAAGAAGATTAGGGACTCGTGTACATCTGGTACGTAACAGTTTCCCCCCTTTTAGCTCCGACGTCCCGACGCGCGTACAGATGTTGCCTGGAAGCAGCAATAGTAGCTGTCGATGAGATGATTGGCGTCTCGGAGGTTGTCGTAGGGCTCCCAACTATTATGCGCGGCCTCATCACCGTGCCATTTGACAAGATATTCTGTCATCTTGCCTCATCGTCAGTGGCCAAGGATGTCCTCATTGACGTAGTTCGTGTCTTTGTCCACTTGAATGAGAGGCGAAGGAGGGAAATCTCTGCTAGGGAAGTTCTCTCCGAGGTTCTGGTAATGCTTGAATGTGCTGACATGGAACACCAGATGAACCTGCATCGTGATGGGGAGTTGGAGTTGTGCAACCACAGGGACTTGCATGCGCTCGATCTGAAACGGTCATGGCCATCGGGGTTTGAGCTTTGAAAAGTCGGATCCGCGGAGCATGATGTTCGCCGAGCAGAGGAGGACTTTGTCGCTAGCGATGAACATGTTGTTGCTACGATGTTTGTTAGCTGCTCGCTTCATCGCTGCTTGCATCATCACGAGAGTCTGCCTTTTGTCCTCCCATATGGTGGTGAAGTCTCGTCGTTGCACTCCGACTGGTTGGATGTTACTACAACTTTTAATTCTAGCGGGTGTGGTGGGAAGTTTGCCAGATACTACTTCAAATGGAGTTTTGTTGAAGTTCGTTGGCCACTCACATCTCTATGCCCTCTTGTCTCCCACTCCATGTACACACATGTACAGATTAAATGACAATGGCTTCACTTGGGGAGACATCATGTGAGGCCACCATGACTAGAGCCTCTAGCATCATGAAGCGGTTGCTCAACCCAAGAGTGCCCTCTTGCACATGCATGTCCATTGCATGAGTTTCTATCTTTGCTGTGGTAGATGCTTGGGTTCGTACATTCTCATTGTCGTGCCCTCCATCATGCCTACTTGATTTTGATTTTTTTGGTGGAGTTGCATATTTCCCGGATGCTGATCCTTAGGGGGCCTCCGTGCTAGTTTTGGCCATGCACCGGTGAGTAGTCGCCCTTGGTTTAACACCGAGTGGTCAGGCTCGTCCCCCGGTGGGCGTTACGTGCCCATCTGAGCATGATGCTCATTGCAGGTGCGTGCTCACTAGTGTCTAACTCTCTCGCTCCCCCTCACTCCGTCTTGGTGTGACTTGAGTTCTAAGGCAAGCGCCTTACCGTATCCATGGCGTGCCTTGTGATTTACTCTGCTCACCCACCCTGTCAAACGCAACCTATCTAGGAAGCTACCGAGTGACTTCTAGTATTAGAGTTGTATGGGTTCGCCCTTACTACTCGTCGGTCTTGGACCTGTGAGACCGCTGTTGAGTGATCGGTATCCTTGGCAAACCCAGGGCATTCTTGCCACCATCAACCATTTTTCATCCTAGTTACACCATCACCCACCACATCCGTGGCATCTCAATAGCGCAAGCGTCTACAACAGCAAAGCTGTTCACTCCGTCTTTGGAGCTCCACAATGGGACTCACAGCTGGCCTCCCTTTGTTTGCACTTGTACCAGCAATCTGCTTGTTGCAGTACCCGCATCACTTCTTCCACAGAGGGCCTGCTCGTCTGTTGGGTCTTGCATTTTGCCGTGCATTAATACCCTTCTCCATCAGCCACCGGTGCCCTCGCACCACCATCGCTTTGTGCTCGGCCCCACACGTCTGTGCAACGTAACTCTCATGTAACACACACTCTACCATGCGCGTCTGCCTCTCTCTCACAACTACCAACACTATAGCACCCCCGTGTCGAGCGCCGCCTTTTTCCCTCTCCCGGCCCCAGAATTGTGTGGTACGTTGCTCTCACGCAGCAAGCCGCTACCGGTGCATATTGTAGTGACCCCACTGCAACTACATCTCTTGGCTGCACTTGCGGCCCAACCCTGCCATGCTGGATTCACTACCTCTTGACGGTCCACCGGACCAGGAATATGACTCTCTGCGTACAGCAGCCCGTTACGCTGCTCGTGGATGGGAGAACGTGCGAGTCTTTGAAAAATCCTCACCCACCGACGACGACATCCCGCTGTGGTTTCGTATGCTAGACAATTCGTATTGATCTGAGGAGTTCGTTGAAGCAGTCGAGCGCAAACGTGATGAGATATATTTTCAAGTGTACACGGCGGATGATCTACCATCGTCACTGCCTCTCACTTCAAGCATGCACCCTCCTCGTGGTCTCCACTCACCGAACCCAGCTTCTGCAGCCAATCTGATAGATTTCCAAGTGTACACGGCGATAGTTCCAACTGCCGCAAAGCCCGCCACGCTAGCATTCGTTGTCGCTTCGGGGTTCGCGTGCACGGGCACGTTTTGCTCCTCCACTGTCGAAGTCATCGCCGAAGACCCGTTGCTAGCCGTCGGTTGCACTCGCCCGTTTCACGTCATAGATGCGAAGTCTGCAAAGTCTTGACGTACGAGATGGCTCGCTTGGTTTGGTGGCCCACCATGTCGTCGGAGGTGGCTGAATTTTACTGGAATCTTAACGCGTGCCAATGCTACAAGGCATGAAGGACGAAGAACGAGGGTCTCCTTCAACCCTTGCCCATTCCCGAGCAACTGTGAAAAGACAATCTCCATGGACTTCATCACGGGCTTGCCCAAGACAGCGGCAAGTTATAATGCGGTGTTGGTGGTGGTGGATTCCTTCAACAAGATGTTGTACTTCATCGCAAAATGTGATATGGTGAGTGCAGAAGGCATGGCTTGGATGCTCCTTAAGCATGTGTTGCGCCTCCATGGCGTGCCGCGATCCATTGTGAGCGACCATGACCCGCGTTTCATGAGCAATTTATGGCGAGAACTCATGGAGCGGCATGGCAGCAAGGTGGAGTTGTCGACCAGTTTTCACCCCCAAGCTGATGGACAAATGAAGCGGACAGACCAGATGCTCGAACAGCTCCTCTGTACAGGCGGCAACCCGAACGAGACAGCACGGGATCTTCGGTTTCTGGTCGCTGAACTGGCAGCTTGGACATGCGCTCCTTTAGGGGGTGAGACACATCCTCATGTGTTCAATCCTCTATCTCATCCTTATCTTAGGCATTAACATGTGATGAAGGGTGCTAAGGCCATGATACTGAATGGTGTAAACTACTGGTAATTTGAAGGAGCTCCAGCGGCTCCTCCTGATGTGTGCTATAAGGCTCTTAAACGCCCCTCATTAAGCTCATGATCTCCTACAATGCCTCAGTCTAGTACTACTACTGGCCACACATCTTGTTGCACACCAGACAAAGCTTGTCAATGGTATGTGACTGCAAATGTGGGCTTAAAATGTCCAAGAAGGAGGAAAATGCGGAGCCTGTGATCCCCTTCCCTTTGTCACGAATTGCGATCATGGGGCCGCTCTATATGCTAGACATTGGCAATGACACGTATCACGTTTTGAGGCTTCCTTGAATGTGTAATCAGACTATGGATTTGGAATCTATAGGACAAACCATGCAATGTTTACTCACAAATGAGGTTGATGCATCAATAATTGTGGAAGTTACGTCCGTCCAAAGGTTGGACCAGTCGAGGGGAGAACAGGAGACGGGAATTCATCCCCAAGGACCAAGGCTCGACCCTCAGAAGATCCAACAAGGCCAAAACGCACCTTAGAGCCATGTTAGCAAATGAATCAAGGATCATTGAGGGCCAAGGGTGCTTCGGAATGGCACCCCGATGTGTTACTGCCAGAAAAGATGCTTCGGGCGGCCGTCATTGCCGCTAGTGGTACTGCCAACGACAGATCGCCGTGGTTCACGAACATGGCCATATCTTGGCCATTCCTCCACGGAAGAATGTGATTAGTAGTGTATTGGAGAGCTGGAAGAATGAGCTCCGTGATGCTCAGGCAATAAGGTTCATCCCCAGCCTTTAGGGAGCCATGCACGACTCGACGACCTCGGATTGCCTAGGATGTTTCATCTTGTACGTATAGTCTTGCATGTTGACACTTAAATAACGAGTACAATTTACTCCCACTGTGCCACACTTATTCCCATGCTCCCCCAAGACGATTCTATGCTTTTGCAAACCCAGAAAGGTGTGCACCGGCCTCCTCTTGGTTGCAATGCTGCTGGTTGGTGCCTACACCATCCGGTTTAGGCTAGCACACAGTGCCCGCTTTCCACCCTCGGAATGGATTCAATCGTCGAAGTTGTCAGAACCAAGAAACCTGTAGTGTTTTTCATGGATATGACATGCTAGCAAACCTTGACGTCTCAGGCCAAGATTTGGCCAAGTTTGGTCAAACCATTATCACCCACAATGATGACACCATCCCAAAATGTTGTCCAATAGAGAGAATTTTGAAGCAATGATGTGACAAAGGATGCTAACTGCGATGGTGGTGGTTTCGTTAAGAAGAAACAAAACGCCACTATTTTTTTAAGGCTAAAATCAGTCCAAAATCTGTCCGTGTTTTTGTTCCTTGTATCCAACAGGGCACAAAACAAGACTTCAGTGGTTGTGATGGATAGGTTATGACAAGGGCTTTCTCATGAGCTCCTACATGCCTCAAATGGTAGTCATTTGGGATCTTTCCGCTTTCACACGTCCGGGAAGTGGTATGTGCGACCTTCATGAAGCTTCCGAGAAGCTTCACGGACCACTTAGCAACATCAGGTGCCCCAAATGTTTCTGGATAGTGTTGGGCATCCTCTTGCTACACCCATGGTGGTGGTGTGGTGATGCGATTGCAGCTGTTCTTACAAGGGCGTCTTTGTTGATGTAATGTGCTGCGGTGGGTCGTTGTGGCTTGGTTGATCCTCACAAGATCGTGGCTGTATTGTGACTCTCACAGATGCAGCTAGAGTTGCATCTCTCTTGCGCAAACTAGTAAGGGATGTCTCGATACTCTTGTACCATTAAAGATTGCTAAGACAATGTCTAGTTGGGTGACGTACCAAGAAGCAAGCAGATGCAAGGAACGAGGATCATGCTAGGAAGATGTGCTAGATAGTCTTATAATACAAAACATGCAAATCGGGTTCAAAAGCTAGTCCACTGAGAAAACTCTAGACATTTCAGAAAACATATAGAGTGGCCAAACAAGCACCCGCGATGCTATGGCTCTTGTGTGGTAGCTGCTGTTGGGTGGTGTTATGTACTAGACGTAGACGAGTCACTTAACTTGCCGAGTGGGTATTCTTGTCATAGCACAAATAGCCAGCTGCACGTCAAGACCTCGATTTTCACTCTGATGGTCAATGGCGATTTGGCCAGCTACCCTTCCCTCCGGCGTTCCTTCTCGCACACCCTGACAACTTCGACCACTTTCGAGAATCGTCAACAGAATTGTCGCAATCTTTCAATCGACTTCTTGACACATCGATGTTTATAAAGATGCAGCTTGCATCTTCACCAAAGATCTTCAAAGCCCCCCTCCTCCCAATTCCTTGGCAAAGCTCCTCGATATGACCACTCAAAATGTGACTTTGCATGTGTCGCTCGACGATCAACCCAACAACCCTGACCACGTCTCATTTGTAAATGGACACTTGTATGCATGTGTTCAGTCATTTCGACTCTTGGCATTAAAGTACACTTACCATTTCTTACAAATAGCTTAGCTTTCCCAAGTTTTCAAATCGTTTCCTACCTTGCAACTCATACGTGTTCACCATCCATGCACCTTTCGGCATCATACTTGGTACCAGAGTGCACCGGTACTGGAGGGGCAGCTAACT
>SZWC01008895.1:73025-86453 GCA_023375785.1 Penium margaritaceum | reverse complement strand
CACCCGAAAACCAGGAGTGGGTCTTGGGTGACGACTTTAGCGATGGATAAGCAAAACATGACCATGCATGCAAGCCCTGAAGTGGCAGTGAATGCTAACATGGCAAGCTATGTGGGGGGTTTGACAGCAAATCTGGCCATGGACCCGACCGCGGTAAACTAATAGCCTCAACGTCTCTAGCGAGAACGACACGTGGCACCGGACTGCGAGCGCAGATCAACGAGAAACTAGCAAACCATACTTCTTTGCTCAAGGGAATCAAAATCTATCTGCTACAACAGCTCAACATCGTGATGGAGGCTCTTCGCAATGCAATTGCATAAGAGGCGGTACTCTTCAAGAGGAACACCCAACTCTCGAACGAACCCAAGTTTCACCAGATCCCTCCTGAAGCGTTCGATCCTGCAAACTCCACAGGGCGGGCGGTTTGGGTGTGGCTAACGAGCTTGTAGGTGTACTTTACCGCTGCTGGGGTCAACAAAGATTGGAGGAAAATTGACCTCAAAGTCGAGCTTCTGCGTGGCATAGCACTGAGTTGGTAGTCTAACCAAAGGGCAATCCAATGAAAGCGAGAGACCGGCGTGGCCTCATCGATAGCCGACGGCTCCTGTCTCACATTGTCAATTGCAAGTGTTCTACCCTTGGAGTGGATCAACCCGCAATGGCAAGATGCACTGATTCCACCAATCGACTAAAGTGAATTCACGCACGCAATGCTCGAACGCTTTGGGGGGCTGAATAAAAAGTCGAACGCATGGTACAAAGTCGAGCGCATACGTAAGGATTCCAGCGTGGCATAATACACATGGAGCCTCCATGAGATCATCACATGTGTAGAAATTTCCCCCAAAAAACTCTCTTTTCACTACAACAACGGCCTCAAGCGGGACTTCTGGCGAGCGATCACCATATTTGGCATTCAGAACAACTTACCAAGGATGATAACAGCAGCACGAAGTATTGAAAGTGGCCACTACAACGCTTAGATCCAAGAATTCTACTGGTAGGAATCTCCTAAACACGGTTTTCAAGGAAAAGGAAACGGCAAGGCGAGGGATTCCTCGACTCCAATTGAAGTGGACGCTATCGAAAAAAGATGCAAGCAGTCAGAAAAAGTTGGCCTTGTTGTTTGAAACCGCCGGAGCAAGCAGTAAGGAAAAACGTGGGGGAAGTTGAGGTAAACTGGGTCGGGAATTAGCAAAGGGCAAGAGTGAAAGGTGCCACTCTTGTCCTATAGGAGCGATCTGCACCAGACAATCACCCATGTGAAGAGTTCACAATGCCACAGAGGGTTTCTAAGATCACTTTATTCGATGAGGTGTATGAGGATGGCCCACTGGAGATATTGCTGAAAGTGCAATCCTGAGGTTGCAAAACTCGCAAAACGGTAGCGGCACCATGGGATGGAGGAGCATCTCACAGTTTTGTAAGCACCAACATGGTTCAAAAGTTGGGTTTGTAGACCAAACTAAGTGTGTTTGAAGGATCAACTACGAAGAAGACATTACAAATGCGAAGACTATGAGATCCACTCCAACTTCAAATGGGAGAGTTGCAAGACGTAACTATCTGGAGGTCGTGTCAAATGAGCGTCCATATTAATAAATCTTGAATACGATTTCCTACACCAGGGTAATTTGCAGTGCGCCTGGAAAACTGGCAACGCCTATGTGGAAGTCAATTGCACCAAGCAACATCTTTTGCGCATGGGATAGAAGACGACAATGGAAGCAGCAGAGGAAGCCGTAACGATCGAGAGGCGACAACCTGTGCAGTCGATACCGCTCAACGTGGCCAAGCACTACATGCAATGAGGGGCTCGTACGTGGCTCGTACACCTCCAGCTAATGTAGGAAAAAAAGTTGGCAGCAGCTGAATCATCAACCTCATCGGCCTCATCGGCATCAACAAAGTTTGTAATGGTTCCCGAGAGTTTGCTGACGTCGTCCCCGGTGAACTCTCAAAAACCTTACCACCTCAGAACGGCATCGATCATCGCATCGAACTTAAACGGGACAGCAAACCCACACGTCAAGGAGCCTATCAGATGAGTGACAATGGTTCGATATGGCTGAAAAAGCAACTCGACAAGATGCTCAGTCATTGTTTCATCCCCCCATCCACATCGCCGTATGCCGCACGAGAACTGTTTGCAAAAAAGAAAACTGGCAAAATGCGGATTTGCATGGACTACCAGCTGTTGAACAATGCTATCGTCAAGAAAGGCTACCCTCTCCTTAGAGTCGACAAAATTTTTTGATCAACTTCGAGGAGCTCAAATCTTCATTAAAATCAACTTGCGGAGCGGTTCTCACCAGATCTACGTGGCGGATGCCGACATCAAGAAGACGGCTTTCCGAACACATTACGGGAATTTCCAGTTCACGATGATGCATTTTGGACTCACGAATTCCACGACGATGTTCATGGTGGAAATGAACATTTATCACCCATTCTGAGATGATTTTGTCGTGGTATACCCCAACGACATTCTAGTTTATAGCTGCACCCCCAAGGAGCACGATGGACATCTCTGAAAAGTTCTCGAAGTTTAACAAAGAGAGAAATTCTTTGGAAAACTCTCAAAGTACAACTTCGGTCGCCGCTAGATTGAGTTTTTGGGTCATGTCATCAATGGCGGACGGATCAGCACATATTTGAAAGAAGTGGCAACAGTTGCTGATTGGCCGACGCCAACTAACCTCCGAGACGTTCAAATCTTCCTCGGATTCTGCAAAAACTACCAGTATTTTGTACGGGACCATGCCGGATTGTGAGCGCCTCTCTGTGACCTTACTCAAAAAGAAAATGAGTGGCGGTGGGGAGAAAGCGAACAAGAAGACTTCACTTTGTGAAATTCTCTGACCGCGGCGCCAACCCTATGATTGGCTGACGACGACTATACCATGGTTACGATCACCTTCGATGGAGGCATTGGCACAGTTTCCCTACATGATCACAGCAAGGGAGAGCAAATGGTGGTGCACGTGTTGTGACACTTGCACGTACCAGAATTCAACTACGCCGTACACAAGAAAGAGATGATGGTAGCCATGCACACATTGAAGACATGGCAGTGCTATCTTAAAGACCGCTGATGCTTTGTACGCACCGACACGCGTTGAAATTTCTGAAGGCGCAGCCAAACCTCAGTCGACGTCATCCCTCATGGATGGAATTTCTTGAATATAGGTTTGACTACGGTATTGAGTACCGGCCGGGAAAAACCAACCCAACAGATGCACTCAGTTGCCGACCAGACTTGATGGCTGAGGCAACAAAACTTCAACTACACTGAGATCCGAGTCTCGAGCAATGGTTCACACGTGACGACGACCAGCATGGCATGTACGACAAGGCCAAGTTTTGGCACGACGTCCCCTATTGGCAATGACGATTTACTCGCCAGGTGGTTGTACCCTTGAACAATGAAATTCGCCGCATGCTCCTCGACGAGTGCCACGACACCGGTCCAGGTGGACATTTTGGAGAAGACCAGATGCTAAAGAAGCTAACGAAGTTTTACTAGTGGGATAATATGTGGCTGACGTGGCCAACTTCTGCAAATCATGTGACACCTATCAGCGACAAAATCCCGTCGTACGCGGCCATCGTATTTCTACAGTCGCTGTCCATTCCTAAGGAACCGTGGACCGACATCTCCATGGATTTCGTCATTGGAATACCGGTTACACCCAAGAGATATGACACAATCATGTCCATAGGTTCTCCAAAATGTCTCATTTCATCCCGACGATGACCACCGTCACCGCGGAAGGCACAGCACATGTGTTTCTAAACAACATTATACGGCTACACAATGTGTGAAGATCCATCACCAACAATAGAGAAAGTGGATTTCCCAACCGTTTTTGGCACGAAGAAATGACTCGCTTTGGCAGTCGTATCTAGCTTTTCACGCTGTTCCATCCTCCAACCGACAGCCAAACCAAGTGGACCAATCAGATGCTCAAATGATTTCTCCGCACTTAATGCGAGCCACGCGGGACGGATCGGGCAACCCAACCGGCGACCGCGGATCTCGCACATAACTCGGCGACGTCCACAAGGGGTACAATTCCATTTCAAGTGGTGTATGGCAGTGGTATACTTCCCGCCACACTAGCCCGACTTCACAACCAGAGCAACATTTCTGTGACCGGCACCTAACACAACGATTTCTCCACAATCTGGAACAAAACATGGCAGTCACTCGCGAAGATGCATGTGACGATGAAGCAAGCAGCCTACCGACATCGCAGCGACGACAAGTTCACCGTTGGCGAAAAATTCGTCCTCAGTTTGGCAAACATCAAACTCCACACAGTCGAGTGTTCAAAACCCAAACCCTGATGTTTGGGATCATTTGAGATCGAGCGCATGCAAACAACTTGTTGTGCTTTGTGCCGTTCCTGTACAGTTCACTATGACCACTCGGCCATGTCCATACTCGTCCAGATCCTTGAGGCAGGCGGCCCTGATGACACCGGCGCGACGACAGGCGGTGGACAACCCACTTGGAGCTGACCGACCACTGTTCTAGAGCCCCAGATGCCACCAGGACTCTTTGCTGTGCTTCCTACGTCCTGCAGGCGCCATTCGGCGGACTTGCCATGAGGCCTATTTGCATGTTTTTGCATTGTTTGTTCACTGTCAGTCGATAGATGGATGCATGTGACCAGTCGTTGCGTCCGTCTTTTGATTCTACACGTCTAGGTTCAGACAGCGTAGGATTCTGACATGTGTGCGCGGAGTTCCGGCCAAAACAGTGGTTTTGGGCCGGTTTTAGGACAGCTCTTGGACTGCCGCGTGCGACACACGCCGTGCGCCGCGGCAGGTATTTATGCCTTGGACCTGTCATTTGTCATTTCTCTCTGCATATGCTATATTGAAGCATTCTGACACTGTGCCTTGTGTCTCCTAGCCAAACCCTTGCCGTTGCGTGAACGACCTGTTACTGTCGTCACCGTCTGACCAGGCATTGACGCCCGGTCAGCAGCTGTGTTGCTAGGAAGCTTCTACGCACTTTCCTATGGTATCAGATCTGTGAGACAGTTCTCACTGAGCTGCGTAGCAGAGACGCAGCAGAGCAGGAGCAGTGAGAGTCACCGCTGCAGCAGAGTTCTCTGGGATCTGTTGGAGATGGCCGGTCGCCGTCAACGTATCCCACCCACCTCGTGAGATCGCAGCTGCACAGGCAGCAGCAGCGGCGTCCACCGCCACGCAGAGGTGTGTGGCGACCGCGGTGCGTGCAGCCGCCCTCCCACAGCTGTAGCAGCAGAGCAGCAGCAGTAGAGCGGCGGCTGCAGCAGCGCAACAGCAACGGCCGTAGCAGCAACGGCGGCAATAGCAGCGTCGGCAGTAGCAGCGCAGCAGCGGCAGTGGCATAGCAGCAGCAACGGCATTCGCGGCGGCAGCAGCAACATAGTAGTGGCAGCATCAGCAGCGCGCGGCGGCGGCAGCCAGCAGTAGCGTGCGGCGGCGACAGCTAGTAGCAGCTGCAGCGCGCAACAGCAGCCACCGCGCGCAACAGCAGCCGCCGTGCGCAGTAGCAGCAGCAGCAGCGCAGCCGCTACTACCACCGCTGCATACGCAGCTTTGTAGCTGCTGCTACAGCTGACAGCACAGCTGCAGCAGTAGCTGGGCGGAAGCTGCTACGCAGCTTCCGCGGAGCTGTCGCGCAACACCGCGAAGCGGCAAAACCATGACAGGAAAAAAAAGGGAGAGGCGACAAGCTGACATCAGCATTGTTGATTGCTGACGTCATCAGGTTGTGCTGACGTCAGCAACCACTTGATGACATCAGTACTATACTTAGCCAAATTTTCACCCGGAAGAACAAAAGTTGCCAGCGTTTCAAATCCCCGAGAAAAGCAGAAAGGTTTGAATTCCGGCAAACTTAACCTGTCGTCCCATAGTGAGCGGCGACATGAGTTCGCCCGACGACAAGGACAAGGGACCAGGCGATCCCTCCTCCTCTTCTTCAGGGGTATTGAGCCCTCGCTCGCAAGCCATTGAGGACCTGCGCAGCCAGTAGGAGGAGATGCGTCGTCTGCAGCGAGAGCAGACTGACGCGATCCGCACGCTGACTGAGCTCTTGCGCGCTCAGTCCACGGCTCCTTCGCGGATTTCTGAGGGAGTTGCCGGCGTTGCGGCCTGCACCCAGCACTCGGCTCAGGTTCCCGTGACAGGTGCCCCGCCTGCTTCACCTCCTGGTGTGGTTTCCCCACCACCTGCGGACCTCCTTGATGACGAGCCATTCATGCCAGGCTTCGAGGATGACTCCCAGGAGCGGGAGATTCGTCTTCTACAGGAGCGCCTCCGTCAGCTGCAGACGGGTATCCGACCTCCACCCGTGTCCCCGATACGACCGTCACCTGACTTCCACGGTGATCACCCCCTTCCAGGAGTTTTCCCCGTCTCTCGCCCGCCTCAGCCTGCGGTTGCTCTCCCCACGAAGCGGCAGCCAAAGGACTTTGAGACACCACCTGCAGGGTACATCAGCGAGGATGGATTTGACTGCTGGGAGATCCCGTTTCAGGTGTGGGCCACTTCCGAGGGAGTGTGGTCTTACTACCACAGCCCATACCAGTCTACAGATCCAGCACAGGTGTTGACAGCAGCCCGGGCCATGCGAGGACTTCTCTACGCCATGCCACGCGAGACTGTCGTTGACTTCCGCCCCTTCCTCGGCGAGGCTAGCACAGGCACCGGAGCTAATCCTCGTGGAGGCTGGGATCTGGCGTTGTCCCTACTGGCCGTAGAGACGCACGCCACGCGTGCGTCACACATTCGTGCTTTCCACTCGCTTTGTGAGGGACCAACGGAGCCTGCGGCAGTTTACTGGCACCGCGCCATGCGTATCTACACGCGTCTGGGGACCTCAGGGGGCACACAACTGTGGGCGCTTTGGACGATCATACTCGGAGTTCGCCTGGAGTACACCGACATATTCACACGGTACAGTGACGCTGCTCTCGAGCCTTTCTCAGCCACCTTGCAGCTGCTCCCTTGGGCCCATCAGCTTTTCCTCTAGGTGACGTCGGCTTGCGAGGCAGCAGTAGCACATCAGGAGACTTCCCTCGCTATAGCAGTCCTCGCCTCACCACCATCTTCCCTCCTCCAGTCACCCTCATCTACCTCCATCACGATCTCATCTTCCTCCTCCTCTTCGACCCCGTCTACACCCACGCAGACGCAGGGTGTTGCAACAGCTGCCCAGGGGAAGAAGAAGAATAGGAAGCGCGGATCGGGTCAGCAGCAGTCGTCATCCAGTTGTAGCAGTGGCCGTTCGGTGCACTGCTACAACTATGGAGGTGCCCATCGCTACACCGAGCGCCAGCAGCCGCTTGACTGGGAGCGCATCACTCGTGGACATCAGGCTGGCCATGCTGCTCGCACCACGTCTGGCACGTCGACCGCACACTCCTCTGGACGCGCGGCGACCACGACTGCAGCTGTTCCTGCATCCTCACCGGTGAGCAGCAGTGATCCAAACCCACGTGACCGTACCATTGCCGAGCTTCGTCATCTTCTGGCACTTTGCTTTCAGGGAGGTGCGAGTGTGTTGTCATCGTCGAGTGGGTCACAGACTGCTTGTTCGGCCGTTCTCGTGACTCGTGATGACATGTGTGGGGGAGCACAGTCCGCATGTGATGATGATGGGCCTGACTGCACTGACTGGATTCATGAGTCTCACCTTCGTGATGTACGTCGTTTCTTCCCACTGATGGCTCTGCGTCCCTCTGATGCCGAGTGTTCCATTGCTCGTTGTACAGTGACGTCCACCAGTCGTGACTCTGGTGGCACTTGGATCATCGATTCCGGTGCCACCCACCACATGACGTGTCCTCGTAGTGACTTTGTGGTACTTGGTCCTGTCACGTCTGTTCGTTCTGTTTGTATAGGCTCTGGTCAGTCCTTACCGGTTCACGGTGTTGGCGCTGTATGCTTTGATGGTCCGTCTGGTCCCCTGTATCTCTCTGACGTGCTGTTTGTGCCTAATCTTGAGCTTAGTCTGCTGTCTGTGTGTGCCTGCACTCTGATGGGTCTCTCCGTTGAGCATACCACTGATTTAGCGACTGTGACTGCTCTTGACACCCGTAGCATTGTCCTGCGTGCTTCAGTCATAGATGATTTGTACCGCATTGCTCGGCCCTCCTCCCCTTGCTCTCCCTCCTTCTCTGGTCGCGTTTTTGTCACTGGTGTTGTATCCTTGGAACACCAGCGGTTGCTTCACCGACGTCTGTGTCACGTGGACTCTGACACTATGTCGAAGCTCATCCGGACATAGCTCTCTCTTGGTCTTGACGTGGCTTCTTTCGAGAAGCCACCCAAGACCGAGTGTCTTTTTTGCGCTCAGCGAAAGATGCACCGGTGCACTTACCCTGATTCGCGTTCCTGAGCGCTGAGGCCCCTCGAGTTGGTCCACTCGGACCTGCTCCGTCCTCTCCCGGTCGAGTCGCTGTCCGAGAGGGGCCGGTATGTTCTGACGCTGATTGATGACTTCACCAGGATGCGGTGGGTCTACTGTCTGCGTCAGAAGAGCGACGCCGCCCTTGCGGTTCGGCTCTGGCTCGTGATGGCTGAGCTTCAGTCTCGCCACACGCTACATACCTTTCGCTCGGATCGCGGCGGCGAGTTCATCCTCGAGATGGACTCCTTCTTTGCTGAGCACGGCATTTTTCACCAGGTCTCCGCTCCTGCTACCCCACAACAGAACGGTGTATCTGAGCGCTCGAACCGCACCATGGAGGATGCAGTCCGCGCCATGCGGTCTGAGTGCGGTCTCCGAGAGTCCTTCCCATTCGAGGGCTTTGCCTACATGACTTGGGTCTGGAACCGCCTCCCGCATGGTCCGCTTCTGGATCATGTTACACCGTACGAGCTCTGGTTTGGCCACCGTGTTGATCTTCGTCTCGCACGCATCTGGGGATCTCTGGCCTCTGTGTGGTACACCGAGGACCAGCAGGGGTCCAAGGTCTCCCCTCGGGGTCGCTTGTGTGCCTTCATCGGCATCTCCCCGCGGTCGAAGGCCTGGGGCTTTTGGGACCCCACTCGCCGTCGTGTCATTGAGTCCCGTGACGCCCTGTTTTTTGAGTCGCTCACCTACCGTGATCTGACTTCGATCAGAGTCCCCTCTGCGGCTCATGTCCCTTCCTATGAGGGTCCTCGGTGGATGAGGGAGACCTCTCCGCCAGCGACCATTTCTCGTCAGGCTGATGAGTCTGCTTGAGTCCCCTCTTGATCTCCAGCACTTGATGATCCGGCTATCATTGCCGTTGGTCCAGAGATCTCGCTTGTTCAGCCTGTTTCACACCCCACAGGTACCGCTGCTCTCACGCCTCCTCTTGCATCACCACCTGTGTCCACTGGCACCCCTGCTCCGGCGTCTGACCCAGCCCAGCCCAATCCTGTCCCTACGTTGGCTGACACTCCTGTCTCATTGTCTGGGCTAGCTTTGCCCGCTGTCACCCCCAGCTCAGTGTCCCCCACACACGCATCTCCTCGCACGGCATCTCTGACGGCCTTGTCTCAGCCCTCACCAGCTGTGGTCGTACCTGTCCCTGTGGTCGTACCTGTTCCTGAGCCTGAGGTGCGCCCCTCGACCTCCGGTTACTCCCGTGAGCCCGGTGGTCGCAATCGTCCACTGGATTCTGGAGCTCAGCGAGCGTCGGGTTCCGGACCCAGACGTTCCTCTCGGAGCATCGCGAGCGGTGATCCAGGCACAAAGGCCTTAGGCCTGAGTGTCCGCACTGAGCTTGCAGAGGTACACCCAGCGTGCCCCATAGGGCACGACCTGGTCACTCGCGAGTTCCATATCGCCTGTGACGCAACACCTGATCTCGTGGTGGTCAGGCCTGACACTGAGGCGTGTGCACTTGCCACGCAGAGTTCCCACTTCCTGGCGCCTGACCCGGGCACATTGAGGGAGGCTTTCTCATCGCAGGATGCTGATGCCTGGCGAGCTGCTTGCGAGGATGAGCTTCGCGCTATCCGAGAGCACGGAGTCTACGAGCTGGTCGACCTTCCCCCTGGGAGGAAGGCGATTCAGGTCAAGTCGGTCTTTCGCAAGAAAGTGAAGCCGGATGGCTCACTGGAACGCTACAAGGCCCGCTTCGTCGTCAAGGGGTTCTCTCAGATTGAGGGAGTTGATTACACTGACACCTTTGCCCCTTTCGGCCGCATGACCTCAGCTCGAGCTCTGTTTGGTGTAGTGGCTCAACATGACTGGGAACTACACCAGATGGATGTGAACAACGCGTTCCTCGATGGCTCTTTGGATGAGGAGATCTACATGGCTTAGCAACCAGGCTTTGAGGACGGTGACAAGGTCTGGCGCTTGCGCAAGTCCTTGTACGGCCTCAACCAGTCTCCACGGTGTTGGAACCGGGAGATCACTGGCACCTTGACTCGTGGAGGATACGTATAGAGCGAGGCAGACCCCTCACTCTCTATCCTACCGACACCCAAGCGGTTTACCGCCATCCTGGTCTATGTTGATGACCTTCTGATCGCGTCTCCATCGCTGGAGGCCGTGAAGGAGGCCAAGGCTGTCCTGCAGACCGCCTACAGGATGAAGGACCTCGGTCCTGCATCGGTGTTTCTTGGTATGGAGATCGTGCGAGATCGCAGACATCGGACACTGTTGCTGTATCAGGCCCGATACGCACGAGTCGTGGGGGAGCGCTTTAGTGATCTCCTTGGTGGAGTGCCCACTGCTTCCACACCACTCACACCTGATGGGCACGATGCCCTGAAGGTGGATGACCCTACACAGCTGGGGGAGACAATGCACGTGACCTTGTACCTCCGTCTTATCGGATCTCTGATGTACCTGGCCACTACCACGCGTCCCGACATCGTATTCGCCGTCAAACTCCTTGCTCAGTTCTCGCAGGCTCCACGTGCAAGAGCTCTTCACGCGGCTATGCGAGTGGTATGGTACGTGGTCTCCACGTCGTATCTCGGACTCTGCTTTCGTCGACAGTGTTCGGTGGTCCTTGACGGCTACACTGACAGCGACTGGGCTTGGAGCCCTGACGGGCGCAGTCGCACTGGGTACGTGTTTCTGCTCGGTGGTACCGCTTTGTCTTGGCAAAGCGGGAAGCAGGGCTGCATCGCACGTAGCTCGTTGGAGGCAGAGTATGTGGCTTTGGGGGCAGGGGCTGCTGAGGCAGTTTGGCTGTAGCGCTTGTTTCTTAAGCTTGGGCAGTCAGTACCCGCCATTGTGCTGCGTTGCGACAACCAAAGTGCTCTCGCCATTGCGGAGAACTCTGGTGTTTTTCATGCTTGCACAAAGCACATTGCGGTTCAGCATCACTTCGTTCGTGATCTGGTGGAGCGACGCGTGATCTCCATCATGTGGGTTGGCACTGACTTGCAGCGAGCTGATTTCTTGACGAAGATACTTGCCCGCGGAAAGTTCTTGGTGACCATTTGTTCTGTTGGGCTTTGCCCCGTAGGTGACAGTGGTTGAGTGTGGGATATATGTTTGCGTCTCATCTATCTGTGTCACCCACTATGTGGTTGTACCAGTTCTGCACGCGTATGGACATGCGTACCATCGGGTCATGGGGGAGTGTTGTGCTTTGTGCCATTCCTGTACAGTTTACTGTGACCACTCGGCCGTGTCCGTACTCGTGCAGATCCCTGAGGCAGGCGGCCCTGGTGACACCGGCGCGACGACAAGCGGCGGACTACCCGCTTGGAGCTGACCGACCACTGTTCCAGAGCCCCAGATGCCACCAGGACTCTTTGCTGTGCTTCCTACGTCTTGCAGGCGCCTTTCGGCGGACTGGCCATGAGGCCTATTTGCATGTTTTTGCATTGTATGTTCACTGTCAGTCGATGGATGCATGCATGTGACAAGTCGCTGCGTCCGTCTTTTGATTCTGCACGTCTAGGTTCAGACAGCGTAGGATTCTGACATGTGTGCGCAGAGTTATGGCCAAAACAATGGTTTTGGGCCGGTTTTAGGACAGCTCTTGGACTGCCGCGTGCGACACCCGCCGTGCGCCGCGGCAGGTATTTATGCCTTGGACCTGTCATTCGTCATTTCTCTCTGCATATGCTATATTGAAGCATTCCGACACTGTGCCTTGTGTCTCCTAGCCAAACCCTTGCCGTTGCGCGTACGACCTGTGACTGTCGTCACCGTCTGACCGGGCATTGACGCCCGGTCAGCGGTTGTGTTGCTAGGAAGCTTCTACGCACTTTCTTAAGTCGAGTGTTCAAAACCCAAACCCTGATGGTTGGGATCATTCGAGATGGAGCGCATGCAAACAACCGTGGTTGCGTGATTCAAACTCCCCGAAGTATGCAGTTTTATACGTTGTTCCACATCAGCGAACTAAAACATTTCTGGGACTTCGGCGAGAACTTCCCCAGCAGGGATGTGCCTCTCTCTCCTGTACAAGTGGACGATTGCACAAAATTCGTCATTGAGGACATCCTTCGCCATCGACGACATGGTAAGACGAAAAAATATCTTATTAAGTGGCACGGGTATGACGCCGCGCACAATAGCTGAAAACCCTATGAGAACCTCTGCGACGTCCATGATTTGATTGACGGGTATCATTGCTGTCACCGGGCTACATCTGCAAGTGTGTTGGGACATCGTAGCTAAAAGGGGAGGAATTGTTGTATAACAGAAGCACACGAGTCCTTGGGCTCGCCGAGTGGGTGTTTTTGTCATTACACAAATAACCGACCACGCATCGAGACCTCGATCTTTGCTCTTACGGTCGAGGGCATTTGGTCCAAATTCCCTCGCCCTCTGCCGTTCCCTTTGGAAAATTCTGAAAAATTCGTTTAGTTTTATGAATGTTTGAGAGAAGTGTCGTGATCTTTCGGTTGAATTCTCAATGCATCAAGATTTATACAGGTGCATCTCACATCCTCACTGTCGATGTTTGAAGCCCCCCGATTCCGCGGTGGCGCTTCTCAATCCGACCACCTGCTAAAAATGATTTCAATTTTTGAGGAAAGGGGAGGTGGGGATTGCTGTTCTTCGGCTGGGGCGGATGGAGGTTATTGTTTTTACGCTTGGGAGTATAAGGCTTCTTCTGAGGTCTTTTATGGCGTTTCCGCCCTGAAGAAATAAGAACTGTTTTGAGAGACAGCTCAGGTTCAAGAGGCACGTGCGTTTCTGTTTTGCGTCATTTGCACGTCACATGGCGACAGCTGGCTTTCGGCGTGGTTTGCGCAGCCGGAACGCTCTGCGAGGACGCTTGGAGCACGTGTTCCTGAAAGCTCAAAGTCAAGGAGCCGGCATAAAACAGCAGAACCAGATGTTCCGTCGGATGAAGAGGTCCACAGGCCGCTGCAGGACACACAGGACAGCCTGTAGGACAGTTCGCAGGTGCGGGGCTTGAGCTCTCAGAATTCGGCTTAGGCGCGAGGGTGGTCGGCGGGTGTGGGGAG
>SZWC01008895.1:2720-37574 GCA_023375785.1 Penium margaritaceum | reverse complement strand
TAGAGGTGTCTTGGTCTTCTGGACACCTTCCCTCCTACTAGAAGCAAGCTGAGGAATCTAGGAAGGGGCAGAAGCTTCTAGAGGAGGGAAGGGATGCCTTCCTAGGTGGGAAAAGGACAGCCTACCAAGGAGCACTCTAGAAGCCATAGAATCTGCTAGGAAGCTCCAAATCTGGCATGCTTTGGTGTTCTGGAAAGCTTAGATCAGTGGCTATAAAATGCCACTACTTGTGAGCCTTGATCAAGTGTTTATCCCCATCCAATTGAGGACAAAACTATTGCCTCACTCTCTGACCAGATTTTGCCATCCTTGGAACCTGCTGCCTCCATAGTTTCAGTCTCTCCAAAAACAGTTGGTGGTGTGAACCAGCCACTACTAGGGACCCTCCAGGGTGCACACTCACCCTCAGGCCAACAGGTACATCCTCACCCGGCCCCATCGCCTGTCCAGCGATGTTGAGACCAGCCGTCTACTTCGGGAGTTCAACTCCCTGCACATGGGGGAGACCGAGACGGTTACTGCCTACTAGCAGCGTGTCGAGGACATCCTTCGTCGTCTCGGCAAATCTGCCCCACCCCCTCTGTCCGTGCTCCTCACCATCAAGCGTGATGCCACCAGCGCGTACGCGGACGCCTTCGTGCACTACCCCCAGGACGTCCTCTCCACCATGGCGGCCCAGGGTACCCTCATGCCCTGGGCATACGAGCTCTTCCTCCGCATCGAGGAAGCTTAACTCAAGTCCCAGCTCCATCGCACGGAGGCTCTTGCATCCCCTGCCATCACCTCCCTTGCCGTCGCCTCTGTGGCCATCGCTTCCCCCACCGCAACTACCTCATCATCTTTGGGGAAGAGGAAGAAGAGCTGGAACAAGAGAGGCAAGGGTCTGCCACAACAGCAGCAACAGCAACCGTCGGCCGGGTCCAGCAGTGTTGGCTCGGTCTGCCACAATTGTGGCCAGCCCGGGCACGGGTGGTACACGTGCCCTCTCCCGATGGACGAGGCGCGTATCATCGCCATGATGCGTCGCGAGCGGGAGCGCCATCTCGCCTCTGGCGCCGTCGTTGCCGCTAGCCCTCACACCTCGACCTCGTCCAGCAGCTCCGCCACTCCGACAGCTCCGCCAGTCCCGCAGACACCCGCACCACAACAGTACTATCCGCAACTGTCGGCGTCTCCGATTCCATCACCTGCGCTGTCCCTCCCTTACCCGGGCTCAGGTGCCATCACTCCACACTCGGTTTACACTCCCTGGCCGTCCTCCCATGAGCGTTAGCTGGAGCAGTTCATCGCACTCCAGCTTGGCCTGACGCGCCCTCCTGCCCGAGGAAGTGTGAGTTGCATCACCTCCTGCTCTCCTGTCCAGCCTTGCATGACTGAGACTGACCTACGGTCGTGTCCCGTTTCCTTGTCTGTCTCATCGTCTCCTGTGGTCTCCTCTACCCCTTCCTATGACGACGTTGCGTGGCTTGACAATTGGCAGTCTCGGTCCGTGCCTCCTTCCACCGCGTTCGTGTCCCTTGCTTGCTGCCATGTGACCGTTAGCGATCTGGCGACCCCAGTCCAGGACCCCGCTGACACCTAGATCATCGACTCCGGGGCCACGCATCATGACGGCCTCTCGTGAGGCCTTCAGTATGCTCAATCCTGTCGGCGATGTCTCCGGTGTCCGGTGTTGCCTTTCCGTGGTGTTGGCGTTGTTCGTTTCCGTGGTCCTGCCAGTGACATCTTTCTGACCGATGTCCTCTTCGTCCCTGGTCTTGAGCTCAGCCTCCTGTCCGTCACTACCATTGACTGCATGAGCATGGACGTTGTCCACTCGCGTGGTGTTGGCACTGTGTCCCTGCGTCCGTCTGGTCTCGTAGTACTGCACACCACCGCCCGTGGCAACCTGTAGCATGTGCCCCGTCTCTCCTCCTCCCCTTCCGTCTCCTCCCCTTCGGCCGCCACAGGCCATGTATTTGTCACACGCACGCTTTCTCCTGTGCACACTCGCCTCTTGCACAGCCGCCATTGCCACTTCCACTCTGCCGCAGTAGACAGCATGCTCCGCACCCAGCCGGCCAAGGACTCGGAGACTTTCCCCCTCCCGTGCCCCACTGAATGCATTGATTGCGCTGAGGGGATGATGCACTGGTCCACGTACCCTTTGTCTTCCTCTAGTGCGTTTGCCCCTCTTGACCTTGTCCATTCGGACGTCATGGGCCCTCTCCCCACCGAGCCCGTTGGCGAGCACGGCCGCTATGTCCTCACCCTCATTGACGACTACTCTCGCTCCCGCTGGGTCTTCTGCCTTCGGCAGAAGAGCGATGTCACCCGAACCATCCAGGACTGACTTGTCCTTGCGGAGCGCGAGTGTGGCCGCTCTCTTCGCCCCTTTTGCTCCGATCGCGGTGGTGAGTACATGGGTGAGGCAACGACCTTTCTCGCCTCACGTGGCATCCACCATGAGACATCCGCACCCTACACGCCCTCCCAGAATGGTGTCTCCGAACGGTGGAACCGTACCATGGCCGACGCCGTCCGCACCATGCGGGTCGAGTCCGGTCTCTCCGATGGCTTCTACTTTGAAGCCATGGCCTACATGACCTGGTTCTGGAACCGGATTCCCCACGGTCCCCTTCCCCGCCAGTCCACGCCTTACCAGCATTGGTGTGGTCAGCGCGCTGACCTCTGCCCGGCTCGCGTCTGGGACTGCGTGGCCATTGTGTGGCCGCGCACCCCGCAGCAGGGCGGCAAGCTCACCCCCTGCGGACTTCCCTACACCTTCCTTGGTGTCTCTCGTTAGTCCAAGGCCTGGCGCTTCTAGGATCCCTCCCGACACTTCATCGTCGAGTTCCAGGACGCCCTCTTCTTCGAGGACTTGTTTCCTCGCCACCTCATTCGCTCCGGCTCGTCCGTGTCTATCCCGTCGCGAGGGGAGTGAGTCCGTCCTCCGTCCTGCCGCTTCTGGGTGACACATCCCCCAGTCCCTAAGAGTCGGGAGCCCCAGTCGCGTCCGCTGGTCCCTCCGGGCCAGCAGCCCTAGTCGTGTCCAGTGGTCCCTCTGAGCCGGCAGCCCCAGTCGCGTCTGCTGGTCCCTCCGGGCCCACGGCCCCAGTCGCGTCCGCTGGTCTCTCCGAGCCGCCAGCCCTAGACGCGTCTGCTAGTCCCTTTGGGCCGGCAGCCCCAGTCGTGTCCGTTGGCCCTCCGGGCTGGCAGCCCCAGATGCGTTCGCTAGTATCTCCGGGCCAGTAGTCCCAGTCGCGTCCGCTGGTCCCTCCGGGCCGGCAGTCCTCGTCGCGTCCTCCGGTCCCTCAGGGTCGGCAGCCCTTGTCGCATCCGTTGGTCCCTCCGGACTGGCAACTCCAGTTGCGTCCACTGGCCCTTACGCGCCAGCAGCTCCAGTCGCGTCCGCTGGCCTATCCGGGCCAACTGCCCCGGTTGTATCCGCGGACCCCACCGGACCAACAACCCCGTCTGCCTCCATTGGCCCATCAGACTCAGTGCCATCTCGTGCCCTGCCACGCTACACACGTGGCCCAGGTGGCAGCCTCCGACCTAGACCATCGGTGAGCGCGCAGACTGTCGCACCACGCTACGTTGCGCCTCGACCCCCCGTGGCTCCACATGTCTCCTCCACTCCCACGGTCGTGAGTGGGGACCTTGGCACCAAGGCCCTCGGCTTGACCACCTCGGCTATCATTGCAGACCTTCACCTGGGCTTCGCACTGGGCTACGCCATGCTTCATCACGAGCATCGGCATGCTGTCGTGGCTCCATTCGCACGCATCCCACCTGGGGCTCGAGATGCACACGCTCTCTCAGTTCGTTCCACAGTACGCCCGGAGGACCTAGCCACCCTGCGCGAGGCACGAGCCTCTCCTGAGGCCGCATACTGAGATGCTGCCTGCGCCATTGAGCTCGCAGCTATCCAACAGCACCATGTATGCGACCTCGTCGACCTTCCTCCAGGTCGGAAGGCCATCGGCGCCAAGTGGGTCTTTCGGCACAAGTGGAAGCCCGACGGGTCCTTGGACAAGTAGAAGGCCCGCCTTACAGCCAAGGGGTTTGCCCACATTCGTGGGGTTGATTACGACCAGATGTTTGTCTAAGTTGGCCGGTTCTTTACTAGTGGGGCGCTCTTAAGCCTGGTCGCCCAATATGGGTGGGAGCTGCATCAGATGGATGTGAGCAACGCGTTTCTCCATGGCTCACTAGAGGGTGAGGAGCTCTACATGGTGCAGCCCCCAGGTTTCGACGACGGCACTGGGAGAGTCTGGCGACTGACTAAGGCCCTCTATGGCCTCAAGCAGTCACCTCGGTGCTGGAACCAAGAAATCAGCAGCACGCTCCTTCGGGGCGGGCTCCAGCGCAGCACCGCTGACCCCGCACTATTTGTCATTCCGCAAGGTCAGACTTTCACCGCTGTTCTGGCTTACGTTGACGATCTCCTCATTGTGTCGCCAGACACGGTTGCCATCCAGCGTGTCAAGGACATGCTGCACGCCGCCTACCAGAGGAAGGATCTCGGATCTGCAAGAGTCTTCCTGGGCATGGAGCTCGAGCATTATCGCTCCCAAGGTGTCCTGCACATCCATTAGGCCGCCTATGTGCAGACTCTGTCCACCCGCTTTGCGGAGGACCTGCCACTCGTGCCGAGCACATCCTCACCCATGTCACCCGATGGCCAGGTGAAGCTGGAAAGTCTTGACCCAACTGTTGTGGGGGAGCCAGTTAACGTGACCACGTACCTGTGAGTCATCGGGTCACTGATGTTCCAGGCAACGACAACGCGCCCATACATCGCGTTCGCTGTCAACCTCCTCGCCCAGTTTTCTCAGGAGCCACGTCACCTCCACTACGAGGCCGCAATCCAAGTACTGCGCTATGTCGTCTTGACTCCTCGGTGAGGTCTCATGTTCCGCCGTCAGCCGTCTGTGGTCGCGGTGGGCTACACCGACAGTAACTTGGCTGGCAATCCGGACGGTAAGAGTCGCACAGGCTGGATCGTTCTGATTGGTGGCACAGATATGTCCTGGCACAGTGGCAAGCAGGGGTGCATTGTACGCAGCACTACTGAGGCTGAGTACGTGGCTCTTGGCTCACGCGCGTGTGAGAGTGTGTGGCTGCGTCGTTTGTTGTCCGAGTTACGTTAGCCTGTTGCATCCATCACGTTGCATTGTGACAATGAGAGTGCCATGGCCATCGCTGACAATGACGGCGTGCATCACACACGCACAAAGCACATCAACGTTGAGTATCACTATGTGCGTTCGTTGTTGCATGACGGCAGCATCAGCATGGTGTTGGTTGAGACAGCACGACAGTTGGCTGACTTCTTGACCAAGGCACTGAAGCGCGACTCGTTCAAGAAGGTTGTGAGTTCGGTCGGTGTGCGTCCGTGAGTGGCTCTCTTTTTCCATGCTTGTATCTCTGCGTGGCCTGAGGGATTCTGGTCGCTGACTGTGTCTCTGCCCGCACATGTTCACTACGCTTGTGAGTCATGGGACAGTGTTGGTTTTTGCGCATCTCTCATTGTACTCTGTTGTGTCCTCCCGGCTTGTGTACATCGGCGTGCAGATGACTGATGGTGAGACTCGACATTGCTGGAGTGTCGCTCGGTGGAGCCGACGCACGCTGAGGTCCACACACCGTTCGCTGGAGCCTCCTCCCTCCGGCGATGCGCTCAGCTCCATCGACAGGCCTCCTTAGTTTTCGGGCCGCCGGCGGTCACTGCCACTACAGCTGCTGTTTCCATGCACCCAGCTCTGTTTCTGGTTGTGGCATTGCATCTGCATTGTCATGCTATGCCTAGGGTCCATGTCGCCTGCTGTGTGGCCCTGCTTGGCGTCACTGACTGTTGCAGGCACTGCCCGGGTTCGGGCAGCCATAACTCTTTGCTGCTATTTTTCTAGCTGATTCTGACCGCACGACTGCGTTTGCAGAATAATTGGACATCGATGACCTTTGGCGGATGGCCAGGTCTACATTTTGGGGGCTTTGGCAGAACAGGGCGGAACTTGCTTGCTAGGGTAACACTTGCTCGCCAGGGCAACACGCTTCAGCTGGTCCTTGTACTCGTCGGCAATGACAGGCTGGAGGTTGGCCGTGATATCGATGCGGCTGGAGGTCTCCTTGGCGGTGATGAGGGTCAATGGGGGGTACGTAGGCAGAGAACAGACTATTGGTTGCTGTGTTGCATGGTGTTGGGGGCTCTAATAGTCAAGGCGGCACTCACAAGTCACATGTCACGGCTCGAGCGCCGAAGCCATTATTTGGTATGGCTGCAAAAGCGTTTGGATGTGGCATGGTTTCTCGCCTTGCAACACCGACCAAGACGCCACTCGAGATTTCAAAGTGCGAAGTTCAAAATGTGGGTTACTAGTCCCACTAGGACTTGAGCCTCGACCATATTTTCTATTTTGTATTTGTGTCCACTTGAGAACCCGGTTTTTGTATTTGTTTCAAATACCAAAGGGCTAAGTATTACTTACATAAAAATAAAAAATTCAGAAGCCTGATCTTTTCGTGTGCTAGTATGGTGAATGATATTGTAAGAGATAGGAGTGTGCTCCCACATGGATAGAGCATGGCTTGTGGTAGAAATAATTGGAGCAAAAACAATGAGAATTCCGCGGCCTTCGATTGTTTCCCAGTAGTGACGAATTACATTTTCATCTTGAAAAGGGAACATAGTAACCTTTGAAACAAACCTGTTAGGCCAGTGGATTCTTTGATCTTAATTGATAGAATTGGCAGATCCAATTTCATGATTCTGATTTTTTTTCCACTTTCCTTGACGTTTTTGTATCTAACTCATCCGTAAAGTTATGTTGAAACTTCTTCCTTATGAATCTTCAAGGCACCAATCACCAGTGATGATTGGTGAAATTTGATTCTTGTGGACATTACAAAAGTTGCTGTTCAGAGGTTAATGTGAAAATCATTGGAGGGATAAAAACGACTGCATGAATGACAACTTGAGCTCCACAGACATGCAGCACGTAGACCAAAGTAACGTGAAAGGAGTAAAACATGGATGCTACACTGAGTCTTTAGCGGAAGTGTTGCATGTCCTTTCAATGTTGAGATTTCATGGAACGGAGGTTTCATTTTTCAAATACATGCAATGATCAAACCATACCTACAACAACATTTCTTGTAGTGTCACATGGATTTCTTTTAAGAATTTAGAGGTATTCAAAGTAGAAATCCCTTTCCACAAATTCTTATGAATGCTTTTTTTAATTATGCTAGTTTAGTTTATAAAACAATCATCCACACAATAATCTACATCAGTTATCGTGATTTTTTATTCTATCTTGATTGGAGAAGAGGTAGAATGACATTAAATGTGATATAATGACCACTGCAGTTTGATTGCGTGGATACAATTTTTCATCAGTGTAATTGCTCTGAAACATGGAGTTAGACGGTACATGTTGATCATGTGAGGGAAAACCCATGGGTGGTTGGTAGTATCTTTAAGGTATTAAACTGAAATTGAATTCTATTGATCTCATCGTTGGTGGTACAAAGATCTTGATGAATTTCAAGAAGATTGTTGCAATGTTTTGTAGATTGTTTCATTAACTTCCATGCCAAAACTGTTTCTTGGGTCCTACAACTTTTATGCAATGAATTTTAGATACTATCAAAAGCATGTTGTAAAAAAACATACGAGCATTGAATTTTTCCAAAAAGGAGGATTTTCTTAAAACAACACAAACCAAACTTGTGTAGTGGCCATGACTGCATCTCCTGAACAAAATGCATCATCGCAAGTCATAGAATGGCATCCAGAACTAGTTGTAGGGATTTTTTCCTTTGTGTCACTAGAGTCCCTATTGTCCCTAGAGTGCTAGGGACAATCTTCATCAACTACCTGTACAAGTATTTTACTTCTCTAGAGACCCATTTCAATTTTTAACTTGTCCCCTTGTTCTATGTTCCAAACAAGGAGGGCACTATCTCAAACTCGTGAGTCCGCGCGAGATTTCCGGTTTCAAAACTTGACGTTGGCATTGAACAAATGTCAGTTTTATTTTTCATGCATCGGTGTGAAACAGTCGTGTGCAAGGCACGTCCAAGGATGCTAAAGAGCTCTGATCTAGTCGTGGTGGGGGAGCCAGTAGACGTGATCTTGTATCTTCGTGTCATTGGCTCACTGATGTTCTTGGCGACAACAACACTTCTAGACATTGCGTTCGCCGTCAACCTCCTGGCGCAGTTTTCTCAAGAGCTGCGTCACCTCCACTTCGAGGCCGCGATCCGAGTAGTGCGCTATTTTGTCTCGACCCCACGGCGCGGTCTCATGTTCTGTCGACAGCCATCCGTTGTTGCGAAGGGCTACACCGACAGTGACTCGGCCGGAAGTCCGGACGAGAAGAGTCGTATTGGCTGGATCTTTCTTGTTGGCGGCACGACTGTGTCTTGGCATAGTGGCAAGCAAGGTTACATTGCACGCAACACTAATGAGGCTGAGTATGTGGCGCTTGGTTTTGACTCATGTGAGAGTGTGTGGCTGCGTTGCCTGTTGTCCGAACTGCGTCAGTCAGTCACATCCATCACGTTGCACTGTATCAATGAGAGTGTCATTGCCATTGCAGACAATGACGGCGTGCATCACACACACACAAAGTACATCAATGTCAAGTACCACTATATGTGTTCACTACTACATGACGACAACATTAGCATTGTGTGGCTTGAGACAGCACGGCAGTTGGTTGATTTTTTTACCAAGGCAGTGAAATGTGACTTGTTGAAGAAGGTTGTGTGCGCGTTCGGTGTACGTCCGTGATTTCCTTTCTCTCTCTACCCCTACCCGCTTGGTCTTTGTGCTCTCTGCCCGTCCATGTGCACTGCGCCTGTGAGTCATGGGGGAGTGTTGGTTTTCACGCATCTCTCATTGTGCTCTGTTGTGTCCTTCCAGCTTGTGTACATCGGCGTGTAGATAACGGATGGCAAGACACGACGCTGCTAAAGTGTCTTCCGGTGGAGCCGACGCACGCTAAGGCCTACACACAGTTTGCTGGAGCCTCCTCCCTCTGACGGTTGACGTGCTCAGCTCCATCGGCAGGCCTCCTCGGCAGTCGTGCCGCCGGCGGTCACTGCCACTGCTGATGTTGTTTGTATGTGTCCACTGCCACATCTAACTACACAATTATGTCTGCACTGTTATGTTTTGCTTAGGCTCCAAGTTTTGTGTTGATCAGGCACCGTTGTTACTGGGGACTAGAGTAGACGCTACCTGGGTCTAGGCGTCCATAACTCCTCTCTGCTGTTTTTCTAGATAATTCTGAATGCATGACTGCGTTTGCAGTGTAGTTATTATGGTATGGTCTAGTTTTCAGGCAAAACAGATGACGCCCGGGTTTTGGGCTATCCGCCGTCTGGCAGGGCTCACCGAGAAAGCCCTGCCAGCCAGAAAATAGGTCATTTTTCTGATTGACCAGAAAGCTGAGTAACAAACTCTACAAAGCTGGGAGGGAGCTAGAACTTGGAGGGGTCTCCCATTGTTGTTTATTCTCAGTTGCTGATTAGTTCTTTTTAGTTTCCATTGCCTTTCTGGTGCTAACCCCTCAGCGCGCAGTTTCTCTCTCACAGACTAGAGCAACGGAAGGAGGCAACAGTGCAAAGCAACGAGCGTGGGACCATGCCTACTCTAGCGATGCTGCAGCCTCAGCACACCGCTCTAATCTAGATTTCTAGTTGTGAACCACCCACGTTCCAGTCGGTGGAACACTTGGTATCACAGCGGCGTTAGAGGGACAGCCGACGCATTAACTACAAGGCGACAATCTCGCACGAGTCTTCAGCGCATCTTCACCCTTTAGAAGTTGAAATCATGATGACCATGGCGAATACAGCCAACGCACCGAGCAACAAGCAACAGTAACTGGCAAAGACTAGCTATGGAGGACTAGTAGCAATCGATCAACATCTCTCTTTAGGCAAACTAGACAGCACCGTTAACTTCTGTGTCGAATGGCACAGGAACATCTACCTGGACAACCAACCCGGTAAGGGACTCCTCGAGCTCCGCAAAGCCTTCGTCTACGTAGTTTCCCATTGGATTGACACCTAGCACAATGTGAGGCACCGGCCAACAGGCTCGCAACAATGAAGACCAGTACCAGGAGTTGTTGGGTCTTGAGAGCCTCAACACCCATCTGCTCCAACAACTTAACTCGGTGGTGGAGGAGTAGTGGAATGTACGCGTGCAGGAAGCAGTTCTCACAGGGAGAGATATTTCACTCTCGAGTGAGCCCCAAATTTGACCGACGCTCCTTAAACCATTTGATCCTACAACAGTCAGGATGTGGTTGACAAGTTTGGAGGTGTGCTTCACTATTGCTGGGGTCAAAACGGCGGAAAACAGGATTGACCTCGTGGCCTTGCTTTTGCGCGGCATTGCTTTGAGTTGATCGTCTAATCTAAAAACCTTCACACAAAAGTAGGAGACCGACAGATCTGCATCAACGACTCGCGCGACAACTCTGACATCATCGACCACAACAGTTCTATCTTTCGAGCAAAGCAATCCAACATGGCATGATCCTCTGACTCAACCGAAGAACACGATGGACTTTGTGCACGCCACACTCACTTGCTTTGAAAAATACATCAAGAATTCTGATGCACGGTACAGGCATCAACGCCTGCATGAACAATCTAGTGTGAAAGAGTACACCCATCGTTTCTGCACAATCATCACCAGGAGTGACCTTGCCCCGGCCAGCTCTATTTCTACTACGGCAGGCTCAAACACAACATTCTGCAAGCAATCACCATATTCAGCATTCAAGACAATGTTTTGGGAATCATTGCAGCAGCCGGTCGCATCGAGTGCTGACTACAACGCTAGGACGTAGGAATCCAGTGACTGGCGACCACAAGGCCACAACTCCTTTTGTGGTGAAGGGAAGACACCATCAATGGAAATCCCATCTTTCACAGAGATTGTTACTATCTACTAATACGACCAACAGCTCTGATGCACTTGTAGGAAGCCGGGGCACATCTCGTGTGATTGTCAACAAAGACAGTAACATGCCAAAAAGGGGGGGATGTTGCAGAGAAAAAATGAGGAGTCAGAAAACAGCAAAGGGACAAGAAACGATGGCAGAACTCCTGCCTGGTAAAAAAAATCTACATCAAACGATTGCCCATCTAAGCTTATCACATCGCCGCACGCAAGGGTTCCTGATCTCGTGAAGCTCAACAAGGGATTTGAGGACAACCAACTAACGGTACTGCAAAAAGTAGAGCCAAGGAGATGTAAAAGTTGTAAAATTGTAGCTTCACTACTAGATGGAGGAGCTCCTTACAACTTTGTACGTAACGACATGGTTTGGAAACTCGATTTGCAAACCAAACCATGGGTGTTTTAAGAAAAACCGTCAACGAACGGCTGAAAATCGGACAATTTCACCAATGTCTTCGACTGCAAATCGGAGATGTGCACGACATAAAGGTCCCGAGAATCTGCCCAAATAGTGACCACAAAATCATCCTCGGGCAATATTTCCCGCACTGGCACAATCCGCAGTTGGAGTGGAGTAGCTGATAAGTCTGTGGAAGCATGAAGAGAAAGAAATGAAACCTACCTCTGATCGAGCGACGCATGATCCAACGACGATTGTGGGAAGCAATAGAGGTGAGAGTAGCTTCGGAAGTTATTGCATTTCCCAGCCGACATAGCTGGACGTGGCAAAACCATATCTACGACGTGGGGCAAAATTGTGGCTAGTCCACGTGGAGACAAGTAAAGCAAAAGAAATCGTAGCAGTCAAGGTGACCACAATGGCCTGAAAAACCTGACAAGCTTACAGCAGTTCTGGACGAGTTTACAACCTCAATTTTACGTCAAGGAGTTCAAAGGGGTTTTTCTTCATGAACTGCCCGGACAGTTACCTCTGCAATGAAGCATCAATAACACGATAGACCTGATGCCGGGCAGCAGACCAACGGTGAAGGGGACCTCTCGATTGAGTGACCACAAGCTGACTGAACTCAAAAGGCAACTAGACGAGATGCTCGGTAAGGGATTTATCAGACCATCCACGTCACAATACACAACACTTGTAAATTTTGAGAAAATGAAAGCCGGAGCAATGAGGATGTGTATGGACTAGTGAGCATTGAACGACATCACTATCAAGAATCACCACCCCCTTCCTTGAGTAGATGAACTTTGTGACCAACTCTGCGGTACCCAAACTTCCACCAAAATTGACCTACGTACCGGCTATCATCAAATCTACGTATCTGATAAAGACATTGAGAGGACAAGTTTTCACACCAGATATATGTACTTCACGGTCACGACTATGTCATCTGGAATCAGGAATGCCCCTGTAACATTAACGGCGTCGATGAACAACATTGTTTCCGTATCTTGACGACTTTTTTGTCGTGTAACTTGATCACATCCTTGTGTATATATTGGGAAAGGAGCCATCCGGCTCAGTTTCAGGTCCATAGGAGCAAGTTCCAGGAAACTATCAGATGCCTGCTTCGATCATCCTTCCCACTCAACCATTGGCAAAATCAGGTGGCAAAATGTCTACGGTCCAAGTTTGAGGCAGATCCAACGGTCGGATTAGGAGATATGAATTTTCAAAGTTTCCAGGGTCATCGACTGCCGATATCTGGGTGACCATGGGCGATGGCTCCATGCCTTAGCCTGAGAAACGAAAAAAGCAAGAGGTCCAAGGTCAAGACGTGATGGGAGAAATATCCAAAAAAGTCCTAGATTCTTGGGTTGCCTTGTCAGAGTGTGCTGGCTAGGAAAAAGGTACCTCTCCTTACATTTTATGTGAGGTGAGATCCTTGTGTGTTAGCCATGAACACATGGCGATTCTCCATGGGATTGTGGGTTCTGTGACTACGAGGAGTGTGCCATGAGAGCATTTTCTAGCTCTCTAGGTCGTGTGTGAGTGGTCAGCCTGATTGCTAGGCTGATTTCCTCTCTTGTGTGAGATTATGGACTCTAGTCTGTGAGCCTTAGCCTCCATGGCTAAGTGGTGTAGCTTGTGAGAGGGCTAACTTGCCCAAGCTCTAGCTCTATATGTACTCCATCATTTTGATTGATTCAATAACCATTCTTCGGCACAAGTGATGCCCTTCCAGTCCCACATGTTTGCTGCTCCAAGGCTCCCTCTCTCCTCTAGTTCCAACACTTGGTATCAGAGCCAAGTTCTGCCACTTTTCAGTCAGCACAGGCTGTCACTTTGAGAGTGACGGGTTAGGGTGAAACCGTCACAGGCCTTCACTTTGAGAGTGACGGGTTAACGATCTACCACTGGATCTTCAAGTTCAAGAGACAAGTTTTCCAACAAGCCCAAGATCGCAAAGATCCAACGGTCGGATTGAGAGTTATGCTCAAAACGAGGTCGGCCAGGGCTACACTCTTCTCTCTGAGTAAGACTATCGCCTTGTGATGACCATAACTCTGTCATTTCTTTGTCATGAAAATTGAATTGTTTTTCCTAAGCTTTCCATTGGTGCAAAGATATTTGTATTCCATTGGTACGTTTGGGAGAAACGTCGTTTACAAGCTGGCTCGTGTGAGCTAGAGTAGGAGTAGTAGCATACCCTGTTTTCAAAAGGGCATATCTGTGAAACTCCCCTATTGATGATCCTGTTTTATGGATCAATCTGAAAGGTTTTGAACTGAATTTTCCAGTGGTGGGCTCACTTTTTCCTAATTCCTAGTCTGCTGGCCTCTACAGTCCATTTTCTGTCAGACAGATTTCTGGCAGAAGCAGCAGCAGAAGCAGGGATAGCGCCGCCACTCAACGGCAGCGCTGAGCATCACCAAAGCCACCAAAATGGCAGCAGCGGGCGTGGTAACAGCAGCCCAGCCCTTGGAGAGGCTGGAAGGATGTGCCAACATCACGTTTTAGAAGATCCGTACCCGCCTCCTTTTGGAGGAGAGGGGCTTGTGGGAGGTGGTGAGCGGCGACGAAAGCGCTCCGCCTCCACAGGTACAAGGCATCACCGCAGTGGAGATGGTGGCAGGGAAGACGCCGCAGAAAGGTGCAGCAGGTGCAAGTTTATCTACAACTGCAGCGGCGGCATATGAGGAGTAGAAGAAGAAGGACAGGCAGGCCTACAGGCTGCTTGTCAACACCATCTCCAACCCGCATCTTCAGTACGTGAGTGACAAGGCTACTGCAAAAGAGGGGTGGGACACATTGTGTAAGAAGTATGAGAGCAAGGATCCTGCATTCCTCATGCTTTTAGAGGAGAAGATGATGGCGTTGAAAATGCACGGTGGCGAAGGGATGGAGGCGTACTTGGACAGGGTAAAGGAGCTGGCAAAGCAGCTGAAAGCGGCCGGTAACCCTGTGCAAGACATACGCTTCGTCCTCCTCTTGCTGAGGGGACTCCCAACGAGCTATGAGACGGTGCGAGAGACATTGGAGTGCCATCCAACACTCGACCTGGACTTCATCTGCATGCACCTGGTGCAGGTAGAACTGCGTGGCAATGCAGCAAAGCGCAATGGCGGTAGCAATAGCAGTGAAACAACTTTCATGGCCATGGGCTCACGCAACCAACAGCAGCAGCAATTCGGGCAGCAGAGAGGCAAGAAGAAGGGCAAGTGCCACTATTGCCAGAAAGAGGGGCACTACAAGAAAAATTGCTTCAAGTTCAAGAGGGACCAGAAGGAGCAGCAGCAATCTCCGCAGCAACATCAGCAGCAGTCACAACAACGTCAGCAGCAGCATCAGCAGCAGCAACAGCAGCAGCAGCAGCAGCAGCAGCAGAACCAGACAGGCGTGCGCCATTTTGGCAACATGAACGTGGCCAAAGAGGTGCGCGACCGCCTCTTCATGGCAAAGTCTGACATGTCGCAGAAGGAAAAGGCGGATCTGGCGTGGTACAAGGACTCAGGGTGTACCAAGAGTCTGACGCATCACAAGGAGTGGTTTACGCAGCAGCTCTCCATTCCCTCGGACCGATTGCTTCGGGTGATGATCGGGTGGTGTATGCTGAGGGGATTGGGATTGTACAGATGTGGTTGGAGACCCCGCGTGGCATTGAAGTGGGAGTGTTCCATGGCGTGGTGTATGTACGTGATGCTACGTTCAACCTTCTCTCAGTGTCCTCTCTCACCAACACAGGACTGCGAGTTGTCTTTGACGACGACTATGGCTACATCCTCGACAAGGAAACGGGAGAGGAGTTGGCCAGGTTGGTGAAGGAAGACAACATGTACCGCCTGTTGGGGGCGACCAAGATCCCGCGTGAGCAAAGTCTTGCAGCAGTGGTGCATCGGCCACATCGGCATGCGTGCCACAGATGGCGAAATCTGACATGCGCGCTACGGCCACAGATGGCAAAATCTGACATGCGCGCTACGGCCACAGATGGCGAAATCTGACATGCGCACTACGGCCACAGATGGCGAAATCTGACATGCGCGCTTTCGCCACAGATGGCAAAATCTGACATGCGCGCTACGGCCACATCGGCATGCGTGCCTTGCAGCAACTTCAAATGAAGCAGATGGTGCGTGACTTACCCACCATCTCTAACTTTGAGCAGCAGTTGTGCATCGGCTATTTGGAGGGGAAGCAGCATCGCGAGGCGTTCTCTGGAGCAGGGAAGCGCACGAAGGAGGTGCTAGAGCTGGTCCACACAGACTTGTGTGGCCCGATGTAGACCCAGAGCTTTGGAGGCTCTAGGTATTTTCTCACCTTCATTGATGATTTCAGCCGTTACACTGCTGTAAACTTCCTTTCCTCCAAGGACCAGTGCTTTGACAGGTTCAAGGAGTTCAAGGCAATGGTGGAGAGCCAGACTGGCAAGAAGACCGAGGCGTTGCGCAGCGACCGTGGCGGAGAGTACCTGAGCAAGGAGTTTCAGGACTACCTTGCAGCAGCAGGCATCAAGGCGCAGCGTACCGTGCCATACTCGCCGCAACAGAACGGCGTAGTAGAACGTGCCAACCGCACCATCGTTGAGTCGGCGCACTCCATGTTGCACGGGGATCGGCTCACCTGTGACTTTTGGGCCGAAGTAGTGAGCACTGCGGTGTACATCAAGAACTGCAGTCCAACAAAGGCCCTGGAGCAGATGACGCCGTATGATGTGTGGTTCGGCAAGAAGCCGAGCGTAAATCATCTTCGCGCGTTTGGCTGCTTGGCGCACATGCACGTGCCAAAAGAGAAGTGGCACAAATGGGACGCGTAGAGCACACAGATGCTGATGATTGGCTATGACGTGGCAAGAAAAACGTATCGTCTCTACGAGAGGGATACTGGTCACGCCATCATCTCCAGGGATGTTGTTTTCAACGAAAATAACGTCATCGAAACCAACATCATCTGCAAAGAGGCAGCAGAACCAGCAGTAGATGAAGCAGTGGGAGTAGACATTCTCCCTGACCCCGCCTCTCCTAAACCTTCCTCTATAGTGAAGGTTGGAGAACCATTCTATTCTCCCATATCTGATACAGGAGATCAGCAGCCTCATCGGCAGAAGCACAACAAGAAGATACACCACCATCAGCAGGAGCAGTTGTGCCAGCAGCACCGCGCCAGCCGCCTGCTAACGCTCCAGCACCAGGCCAAAGGTACCCTCTCAGGGTGCGCTACAAGCCTGGTGAGCGCGGGCATTTCTGGATGCTCCAAAAACCAGACCAGATGAACGGTGCAGTTGCAGCAGACTATGATGAGCCGGCGTTGTACAAGGAGGCCATGGTTGCACCAGATGCAACAGATTGGGCACAAGCTGTGCAGCAAGAGATACAGTCGCAGCTCGACAACGGTACGTGGGAGCTGACTGGGCGTCCACCTGGACGCAAGGTAATCAAGTGCAAATGGGTATTCAAGAAGAAGAGGGGCTCAGATAGCAACCTCAAAAAGTAGAAGGTGAGGCTGGTCACCAAGGGCTACTCGCAGCAAGAAGGCATCGACTACACGGAAACTTTTGCTCATGTTGCAAAGTTTGCCTCTATGCGCATGCTCCTCTCTTAAGCAGCTGAGGACTTCGAGATTCACCACATGGATGTCAAGACGACATTCTTGAACGGTGACTTGGAGGAGGAAATCTACATGGAGCAGTCGGAGGGATTCGTCATGGATGGCCAAGAGCACCTGGTTTGCAAGCTACAGAAGTCGCTCTACGGCCTCAAGCAAGCGTCGCGTGCTTGGAACTAGAAATTGGATACGGCGTTGCAGTGCATGGGGTTTGAGCGCAGTGAGTGTGACTGCACCGTCTATCGCTGGCAGCATGGTCATGAGGTGCTCATCATCATCGTCTATGTGGATGACATGCTCCTCCTTTCCAATAGCATGTCTGCACTGTAGGAGTTCAAGGAGGCCATGCAGGAACGCTTCCACATGTCTGATCTCGGGGAAGCATTATACTTCCTCGGAATCCAGATCGCGCGTGACGGCAAATCACGCTCTTTCTTGTAGCAGCAGAGCCGCTACATCAAGGATGTCTTGCAATGGTTCGGCATGGCAGAGGCCAAACCCATCGGCACGCCACTGGAGACGCAGTAGTACCTCGTGAGCTTCAATGGAGAAGCGGATGCAGCTGAGCGGCAGAAGTACCAGAGCGTCGTCGGCAGTCTCATGTACCTGATGGTGGCAACCAGGCCGGACCTCGCACAGGTTGTGACCGTTGTGAGCGAGCACATGGCGAATCCCGGACCTGAGCACTAGAAGGCACTAAATCGGATCTTCTGCTACCTTGTTGGAACCATCAACATCGGCATCACCTACAAGGGCAACGACAACAACATCATCGGCTATACAGACGTACATTGGGCTTCAAACCTTGAGGACCAGAAGTCCACCTCTGGACATGTGTTCCTCATGAATGGTGGGGCCATCAGCTGGTGCAGCAAGCGGCAGGTGGTCGTTGCAACCTCAAGCACGGAAACTGAGTACGTCTCTCTAAACTTTGGAGCCAAGGAAGCAGTTTGGCTTTAACGTCTCATGGCGGAGATGAGTGGGAGTGTAGCAACTCCAGTTCCTGTGCGCGTCAACAACCAGAGCACAATTGCACTCGCCAAAAATCCTGAGCACCAGGCACGCACCAAGCACATTGACATCGCATATCACTTCATCAGGCACATGGTGCAGGAGGGTGCTATCAAGCTAGAGTTTACTCCAACCAGCAAGCAGGTTGCTGATTTCTGTACCAAGCCAGTGACCCGTGAGAAGCAGCAGTTCTGCATGAAGGCATGTGGACTCAGCCCACTCTGACTGCGGCAAAGTGGGAGAGTGTTGGGAAAGGAGTCATCTGACTCAGTTTCAGGTCCACAAGAGCAAGTTCCAGGAAACTATCAGATGCCTGCTTCGATCTTCAATCCCACTTCACCATTGGAAAGATTAGGTGGAAAAATGTCTACGCTCCAAGTTTGAGGCCGATCCAACGGTCGGATTAGGAGATATGAATTTTCGAAGTTTCCGGGGTCATCGACCGCCGATATCTGGGTGACCATGGGCGATGGCTCTATGCCTTTGCTTGAGAAAAGAAAAAGGTAAGAGGTCCAGGGTCAAGACCTGATGGGAGAAATATCCAAAAAGGTCCTAGATTCTTGGGTTGCCTTGTCAGAGTGTGCTGACTAGGAAAAAGGTAACTCTCCTTACTTTTTAGGTGAGGTGCGATTCTTGTGTGCTAGCCATGGACACATGGCGATTCTCCATGGGATTGTGGGTTATGTGACCACTAGGAGTGTGCCATGAGAGCATTTTCTAGCTATCTAGGTCGTGTGTGAGTGGTCAGCCTGATTGCTAGGCTGATTTCCTCTCTTGTGTGAGATTATGGACTCTAGTGTGTGAGCCTTAGCCTCCATGGCTAAGTGGTGTGGCTTGTGAGAGGGCTGAGTTGCCCAAGCTATAGCTCTTTATGTACTCCATCATTTTGAGTGTTTCAATAACCATTCTTCAGCACAAGTGATGCCCTTCCAGTCCCACATGTTTGCTGCTCCAAAGCTCCCTTTCTACTCTAGTTCCAACAGTACAGCCACAGCCTGCAAGGAGCACAATGAACATCTCCAAAACTTCATCTAGATACTAGAAGAAAAAAATACAAAAAAGTCTTGAAATGCGACTTTGGTCACCAATCGATTGAGTTTTTGGGCTACATCATCGGTGGCGGATGGGTCATCATGGACCTGAAAAAGGTGGAGGCATTTGCTGATTGTTTAATGCCGACCAATGTTTGGGAAGTGCAAGTGTTCCCTGGGATTTTGACAATTACTATTGTTGACTCGTAACGGACTACGTTCGGGTTTTAGCGCCTTTCTTTGATATCACTCATGAAACCACCGAGTAGAGTTGGCATACAGAAAACAAGAGGTGTCTAACTCTTTGATAAACGCTTTCACCTCAGTGCCCGTCCTACGATCGTCAGATTTAACGGTGGAATACGTCCTATCCAATGACGCATCAGAATCAGAGCCATTTGCCTCCAAGATAATTGCAGTGGAGAACAATCGGTCATGTACATTCCGTAAAAACTATGTGAGCCGGAACTCAAGTATGCACAAGTATGCACTGCACAAAAATGCTTGCAGTCACGCACTCATTCAAAACATGGCAGTGATACTTGGTATGTCGACAATACATCATCCGCGCCCACCATCACTTGCTCGAATATCTCAAGACTTCGCCAAATCTTAACAGTCGACAAACTTGATGGATGGATTGTCTCAAGCACAATATGGAGATTCGACCAAGAAAAACAAATCCAGCGGATGCGCTAAGTCGGCGACCAGACTTGATGGCCAAGATTAGCATGCTACTCGTAAGACGAGACCTGTACCTTGTGAGGTTGTTCGCGAAGGATTACGAGGAGTTTGACGGGTATGACAGAACTAAGTTCAGGTTCGATGACCCCTATATACGATGGTGATTTAATCACCTGGTTGTCGTTTAGCAAACCAGGGGTTGTGATGGATGCTGTAGGAAGAATGTCACCAAAGAGGTCCAGGTGGAAACCTTAGGGGACGACAAGACACTCAAGAAACTGGCGACGTATTACACATGGGACAAGATGAAGGCCGACATGGCAGCCTCCTGTAAATCATGCAACATCTGTCAAAAGCAAAATCGTGTCACACAAGGCCATCAAGAGTACTCCAGCCTCTCCCTTTTCTGAAGGAGACATGGATCGACATCGGGTTTCCTCGCCACTCTCGAGGACTTTGACACCATAGTTGTGGTGGTGCATAGATTGTTCAAAATGTCACTCTTCATTTTGACGACAACCACCAATAGAATGCATGTTTCTAAGTCATGTTATGTGGCTACAAGGCATGCCATATACCATCATCAATGACAGAGGACGACGCTTCACTAGCTATTTTTGTACGAACTGATATCACGGTTTAGTAGTGAAATCGAGCTATCAACGATGTTCTATCCTCAACGGGCAGACTGAGCAGACCAATCAGACGCTTGAACAACACCTCCATGCTTTTTGTGAGCCACACGGTACTGTCGACTGTCAAACTCGTGTACAGCTCCGTAACTTCCACCAAAACGGGTTCAATTTCATTCAAGGTGGTCTACGATACACTGCCCGCCACACCCACACAACTTCAAAGCCAGAGCAACACTCCCGTGGTCAAACTGCCAGAACTTCACTAGAGTTTGGTAGAAAATCCGACAGACTCTTATAAAGACACAAGTAAGCATGAAGTAAGAAATGGACCAAAATTGCAACAAAGACGTGTTTAGTGTTGACGATCACGTCCTACTTAGCTCGGCAAACATCAAACTCCACAAAAAAAACTTCACGATTGAGCTAATGTCAATTCGTATCGTCGCTCAACTTTGCCTGTAAGACAACATTGCAATCCACCCAATCTTCTAAATCAGCAACATCAAACACTAGTGGGATACCCGTGAGAGCTTCCCCGGCCAAAAAGTCACTCCTCCATCTCCTATCAAAGTGAATGAGGATATAGAGTACTTGATTGAAGAAATCCTTAGACATTGACGACGTGGAATCACAAACGAGTATCTGGTCAAGTGGTTCAGCTTCGACATCACACACAATAGCTAGGAGCCCTACGTCGACCTCGGAGACGTCGATCAATAGATTGATGTCTACTACCGTCGTCACCAACCTATGCTTATTAATGAGCCGAGACGTTTTGGCTGAAAAGGGGAGAAGTGTTACGTCCATGACGTACCCGAGACCCTAAAATCTGAGAGTGGGAATTTCTTTTCTTACATTCATGGTCCACTGTGCGTTGACGTCAGGATGTTTACGCCATTCGGCCAAGGGAATTTTGGCCACCTGTCATGACCTCTAGTGTTCCGCTTCTGACGGTTCTGACATCTTCAACCACTTTCTAGAATGGTCCACAGAAGTAAGATAAGTTTTCATCCATGTTTTGACACTGTTCAGTTGATTTTCTTACGATGCTAGAATTTTGTAAGATCTTACCTTGATGTTCTTGAAAATACTCCAACTTTTCAACAACCACTCACAATGCAATGTTGCAGACATCGCTCGGCTCGAGGACCGATGATCCAACATATGCCTCATTGTGGTTCTTGCCATTGCATACATGCAGTCGACTTGTTCGACACTTACCATCAAAGTACACCTACTCCTATAAACAAGTTACCCTTCTGTCCCAATTCCTCAAACTGTCTTCTTCCCCATACCTCATTCCTCTTAACCACCTACGTTGCGATTGACGTCCTTGCCGGTCTACGTTCCTCTATCCTAGTCTATGTCGCCGACCACCTCCTCTCTCATCTCGAACTCTCATCCTTGCCGTCCCCCCTTGCCTCACAAGGTGAGTAAGATGAGGGGAGAGGAAAAGCAATAGAGACAGAAGAGTTGCCTGATGGACGTGTAAGACACCCATGGAGCGATCATGCCCGAGCTCCATGCCCAGGAAGACTTGTCCTGACCCAAGGTCCTTCAATTGGTAGGCAGCATGCACCAGGTCCTTGATCCTCTGCTAGGTAGCTGCATTCGGCGACGCGATGAGCAGGTCGGCGACATAAACTAGGACAACAATAAAGGGCTGGCCTCGCGAGCTGATGAACAGTGCAGGGTCTGCAATGATGCAAAGAAGGCCACCAATGATACGCGTGTGACTGCGTGTGACTGATTCCAGGAGCGTGATGACTGCTTCAAGCCAAAAAGGGTCTTTCGCAGCTTCCAAACCTTGCTGGAGCCATTGTAGAAGCCTAATAGCTGCACCATGTAGAGGTCCTCGCCCTCTAGTGATGCATGGAAAAAGGTGTTACTCACATCCATCTAGTCCAGCTCCCACCTGTACTGGTCAACCAAGCTCAACAACGCCCGGCTAGTGGATAACCAACCAAGTGGGGCAAAGATCTGGTCATAGTCAACCCTAGGGACCTGAGCAAACCCCTTGGCCGTAAGACAGGCCTTGTACTTGTCCAGGGATCCGTCTGGCTTCCACTTTTGCTGGAGGACCTATTTAGCACCGATGGCCTTTTCGGCCGGGGGGAAGGTCGACAAGCTCATAGACCTGATGTTGCCAAATGGCGGCAAGCTCGTTGGCGCATGCGGCCTCCCAGTGTACAACGTCAGGAGACATCCAAACCTCACGTAGGGTGGTGGATTCCTCTAGGCGTTCCATGGGGTAGACAATGAGGGCGTACGCATCTCGCACCCCAGGTAGCATACGCGTGAGCGTAGCTATGACAACATGTCGGTCCTTCCATGGAGCATGGCATAGCCCAAAGCCAGCCCCGGGTGTGGGTCAGTAATGACTACCACTGTGGCAAAGTCTAGGACCTTGGTGCCAGGGTCCACACTCATGGCTATCAGAGTGGGTCTACCGGGAGGCAACGAGCCTCGCGGAGTGATAGGGGGTCGTGGCGCGAGAGGACGCGAGGCGGCTACTTGTGTGCTCAATGATGGCCTGGGTCGGAGGCTCACACAAGGGCCGCGTGTGTAGCGTGCATGCACAGACGAGGCAGCCGGCCAGGAGAGGCTAGCGCACACGATCGGGGCGGCCAGCCCGGAGGGGCTCGCTGACACGGACGGAACAGCCGACCCAAAGGGGCTGGCGGACACGGATAGGGTGGCCGGCCCAGGGGGGGCTGACGGACACGGATAGGGCGGCTGGCCGGGAGTGTCTGGCGGACACGGACGGGACGGCCGGCTCGAGGGGGTCGGCAGACACGGACGGGGCGGCTGGCTCGGAGGGGCTGGCGGACACGGACGGGGCAATCAGCCCAAAGGGGCTTGCTGACACGGACGGGACAGCCGCCCGGAGAGGCTGGCGGACACCAACGGGGCACCCGGCCCGGAGGGGTTGGCGGACACCGACGGGGCACCCGGCCCGGAGGGGCTGGCAGACACGGACGGGACAGTCGGTTCAGAGGGGCTTGCGCACACGGACGAGGTAGCTGTCCTAGAGGGGCTTGCGGACACGGACGGGGCAGCCGGCCCCGAGGGGTTGGCGGACACGAACAAGGCAGTCGGCCCAGAGGGGCTCGCGGACACGGACGGGGTAGCCAGCCCGAAAGGGCTCGCGGACATAGACGAGGCAGCTGGCTCGGAGGGGCACGTGGACATAGATGGGATGGCCAGCACAGGAGGCCTGGCGGGCGCAGATGATGTAACGCCTGGAAGTGGCTGGACGGAGGATGGACCTACCACTCTCCCACGCGAAGGGAGGGCCATCGACGTGCCGCAGTGAACGAGGTCGCGAGGAAATAGGTCCTCAAAGAAGAGGGCATCCCGGGACTCAATGATGGAGTGCCGAGAAGGATCCCAAAAGCGCGAGGCCTTCGACTGAAGCGAGACACCAAGAAAGGTGTAGGGACCTCCGTGAAGCTCGAGATTGTCATCCTAGTGTAGGACAGGCAACCATACGATGGCCACGCAACCCCAGACATGAGCCAGGCGGATGTCGGATTGCTCGCCACACTAGTGTTGGTATGGTATGGACTGACAGGGAACGGGGTCCGTGGGGAATATGGTTCCAGACCCACGTCATGGAAACCATGGCTACAAAGTAGAAGTAATTGGAGAGACCATACTCGACTCGCATGGTGCGGACGGCGCCGGCCATAGTGCGGTTCCACCGCTCAGAGACCCCGTTCAAGGCTGGCGTGTAAGGCGCTGATGTTTCATGATGGATGCCACGGGAGGCAAGGAAAAGTGTGGCCTCCCCCATAAACTCACCAACACGATCAGAGCAGAAGCGGCGGAGAGGGCGTCCACACTCGCGCTCAACACGGATGACATCGCTCTTCTGCCAAAGACATAAGACCCAGGGATAGCGGGAGTAGTCGTTGGTGAGAGTCAGGACATACCATCCATGCTCCCCAACGGGCTCTGTCGAAAGGGGACCCATGACATCATAATGGACTAGCACCATAGGGGCAGACGCACGAGAGGAGGACAATGGGTAGGTGGACCGGTGCATGGTCCCCAGAGCGCAATCAATGCACTCAGTGGGACACGGTAAAGGAAAGGAGTCTGGATCAAGGCCCTTGGCTGGCTGCATGCAAAGCATGCCATCAACAGCGATAGAGTGGAAATGGCATAGGCGACAATGCAGGAGACGTGTGTGTTGCAGAGAGAGCGAGCTGGTGACAAACACGTGGCCGGTGTTGGGTGATGGAGAGGGGATGAGGAAAGAGCGTACAAGCGCGGCAAGTGCCACAGGTTGCAACGGGCAGTGGCATACACGACAACACGACTGGACGGACGCAACGACATAATGTCGACATCACGTGAGGGCAGGACGTCCATGCCTGCAGTCAAGGGCAGTGACGGACAGGAGGTTGAGCTCAAGACCAGGGACGAAGAGGACATATGTCACAAAGACATCCCCAGCGAGTCCACGAAAGCGAACAACACGGACATCGCGAATGGGTAATACCTGACCACAACCTATTCGGACACTAGATACATCGGCAACGGGACAAAGGAAACTGAAGGCCTCACGCGAAGCCATCATGTGATGGGTGGCCCTATGGATGGTGATCCAGGTCTCAGCCAGAACCTGGACGGGTGTCGCCAGATCGCTAACGGACATAAGACAGTGGACGAGGGACGCGCATCACAAAGCGGAGCACGATGCGACGGAAACGACCTGATGGACGAAGGTGCAAGGCACGATCACAACTCAGCCTCAGTCATGTAGGACAGGTCAGGAGAAATGGTGACTGCATCTTGCACTTCCCTAGGGAGGAGGACGAGGCACTCCGAAGTGGAGCGTGATGAATTGCTCCAACTGACGCTCACAGGTGGAAGGTTTGACGGAACAGACCGAATGCGGCATGACGGCATTAGAGCAAGGGAGGGAGGAAGGATGTGCAGTGAGGAGAAGGGCGGGCACTGACTGTTACGGATAAAGCAGCAGTGGCGCTGTCAACGACAAGGAGGGGCCGACTATCTAAGGTATGAGGCTGCCCGGCGGGAAGGACTGTGACGAGAGCGGTGATGAGGCGGCGTTCACGCTAGCAATGATGCGCGCCTCATCTGCCGGTAGCGGACAGGTGTACCACCAGTGTCCTGGCTCGCCATAGCTGTGGCAGATTGAGCCGCCACCATTGGATCCGGTCGACTGCTGATGTTGCTCCTTGCCCTTCTTGCCCCTGCGCTTCTTCTTTCCTGACGATGTGGTATCAGAAGAAACATCTATTGTAGGAGCAGAAACCACTATGGGGGCGACGATAGGAGAAGCAAAGTGCGCTCGATACAGGACTCCTAACAAGCATCCTCAATCCAAAGGAAGAGCTCATAAGCCCAAGGCATGAGGGTGCCCTGGGTTACCATCGCGGGAAGGACGTTCTGAGAGTAGTGCACAAAGACATGAGCAAAGGCGTCGATGGCGCCGTGCTTGATGGTCAGGAGTGCTGATAGAGGGGGTGGTGCAGCATCTTTTAGGCAATGAAGGATGTCCTCCACCCACCGCCAGTAGGAGGTGACCGTTTTTGCCTCCCCCATGTGGAGGGAGTTGAAATCCTGGAGTACACGGCTGGTCTCGGCCGCGTTAGAAACTCGATGAGGGCGGGTGAGGATGTGCCATGCTTCTGCAGGGTCGGGGAGGCCGCTAGTGGCGAAGCCGCCAAGAAAAGGCTCGAGAGCAAGACGTGCAACTAGAGGGGCGACAGGGACAAGGGCATAAACGGCACGACCGGCATCATACACCTGGTTGGCCTGGGTGAAGTCGTAAGGTTGGACGTAGTACGGCTATAGGCCCTCATCCTGCACCCAAATGCAGAACCTGAGCTCCCATCTCCGAAACTACTTGCCAGCTTGGAGCAGCGGGAGCGAGGTTTCAGAGTCCTTTGGCCTGTGGCCAGCACCCTTAGTTGGGCCTAGGACTGACGACACACTCTGCCACTGGCGTTGGGTGTGTAGTTGCGCCAAGTAATGAGTGGCGGAGGAGATTACGGGACTCACATGCCCGGGTGGAAAGAAGGGCGGCGGGATGCTAGTTTGGCTTGACGGATGCTGCTGCTCCTATAGTATAGAGTGCTGCTATCGTTGTTGCAACGGCAGAGGCTAGCTCTACGGTAACAGCGGCTGTAGTGCTGCTAGCTCTTGTGTCAACGTTGCGAGCTGCAAGCGAATGGTGGCTAGCGAGTCTATCGAGCCAGCAGGGCCTACAGGATGGTAGTGTTGCATCGGCTGCTGTTGCTACTGCTCTAGTTGATGCTACAACGAAGGTTGATGCTGCTGCAGCGGTTGCATTTGCTACTGTGGTTGCAGCTACTACAATGGTAGTGGCTACTACTACTGTTGTTGTAGTTGCATTTGCTGCTGCTGCTACTGCTGCTGCTGTTGCTGCTGTTGTTGCTACGGCTACTGTCGTTGCTGCTACGGTTGTTGCAACAGTTACAGCAACGGGTGCTGCTCCTACTGTTGCTGATGTTACAACGGAGGCTGCTCCTACTATAGTGGTTGCATTTGCTACTCCTGTTGCTGCTGCCGCTACTTATGCTACAACGGAGGTTGTTGCTGTTACAACACTAGAGGCTGTTGCTGTTGCTACTGCTGTTGCTGCTGTTGCAGTTGCTGCAATTACTGTAGAAAAGGGGGGCTAGTGGCTCCTCTAGTAGAGGAGGACCCCTAACCACTTTCAGCCATGGTTCTCCGTGGGTTACTTTTTTTTGTTCAACTTGTTACTGACATCAACAATGATTTCACCAATGATGTCAGCAAGGAGATTGACGTCTGTAGTGACGTGAGCAGCGGCTCACGTCACTACAACGGCGACATGGCTACGTGGTTGCATGGATGTGTGGCTACGTGGTCGCGTGGCTGCGTGGCTGCGCTGCTGCGTGGCCGCGTAGCAGTTGCACGACTGCATGCCTACGTGGCTCTTTGGCTACGTGGCGGCGTCGCAGCGTGGCTGCAAGGCTACGTGGCTGCGTGGCCGCGTGGCTGTGTGGCTTCGTGGCTACATGGTTACGTGGTTGCATGGTTGCATGGCTGCATGGTTACGTGGTCGCATGGGTGCGCAGCCACGTGGCTGCGTGGTTGCGTGGCTACACGGCTACGTGGCTACGTGGTAGCGTGGCCGCGTGGCTCTGTGGCAACGTAGCTGCGTGGCCGCATAGCTGCACGATTGCGTGCTACGCAGCTGTGTGACTGGCTGCATAGCTGTTGCAGCAGCTGCTGTGTAGCTCTGGTAGTTGCTGTGCAACAGTGGCTGTTGTTGTGGTTGTTGCTACGTAGCAATTGCTGTTGCTGCTGGTGCGACTACTACTGTTGTTGTTGCTATGGCTACTGTTGTTGCTGCTACTACGGCTGATACTGCTATAGCTGAGCAGCAATGGGTGCTGCTATTGCTGCGGCTGGTGTTGCTACTGTTATTGCTGCTGCTATCCTTGTTGTAGCAGCTAGATGCGCATCTGCTACTGCTGCTATAGCAGCTATTACTACTGCTGCTACAACTACTATTGCGACTACTGTTACTGTTGTGGTTGCAGAGGAGAGGGAGGGGAGGCGGAGGAGGTCACTCCCCTCGTCTGTGGCACCGTTGCCGCATGCGTCAGGGCCCTCACGGCATCGCTCATGATGTTGCCTGGTGTGAGTCCGCCAACGCTACCACCGTCGTGGGGTCGATACTACAGTAACATTTCGACAGCATTTCCCCCGCGTCAGGAGCATTTTGACGATGCCATTTGGCGGGGCCAACTCTGCTAGGAAAAATCCAGGAGAGTTTCCCCTGCACGGGCACACTTTTGGCACCTCCGGCGTAGATATGGACCTGTACCCATTGCTGCTGCTCGGATATGGAGCTTCCGTTGCGCTCTGGCTCTAACTCCAAGCTGGAAATCTAGACTAGAGGGGTGTCTTAAGACTGCAACATCGAGTAGGCATGGCCCCATGCTCGTTGCTTTGCACTGCTGCCCCCTTCCGCTGCTCGAAATCTGTGAGAGAGAAAGTGTGTGCTGAGGAGTTAGCGCCAGAAAGGTAGTGGAAACTGAAAAGAACATATTAGCAACTGAGAATAAACAATGGGAGATATCTTCAAGCTCTAACTGCCCCCCAGCTCTGTAGAGCTTGTAACTCATCTTTGAGGCCAATCAGAAAGTGATCTATTTTCTGGTTTTCTTAGTGAGCCTAGGCAGACATCCGATAGCCCAAAACCCGGGCATCATCCGTTTTGCCTGAAAACCGGACCATACCATAATACCGACACTGGAAATGTAGTCCTGTGGTCAGAATCATCTAGAAAAATAGCAGAGAGGAGTTATGGTCGCCTAGACCTAGGCAGCGTCTACACTAGTCCTCGGTAACAGCGGTGCCCAATCAACACGAAACTTGGAGCCTAAGCAGAACATAATACTACAGACGCAACGGTGCAGTCAGATCCACTATTGGATGCATGCAAACAGCATCTTCCGTGGCATTGAACGCTGGCGGCACGGCTGCGGAGGAGGCCTACCGATGGAGCTGAGCACGTCAGCCGTTGGAGGGAGGAAGCTCCAGCAATCTGTGTGTAGGCCTCAGCGTGCATCGGCTCCACCGGAAGACACTCCAAGAGCGTCGTGTCTTGTCGTTAGTCATCTGCACGCCCATGTACACAAACCGGGAAGACACTACAGAGCACAATGAGATATGCGTGAAAACCAACACACATGGATGAGGTACAAGACAGGGGACAATTCGAGGGACTGGGACGAATAGATGATTTGTGTTTAGTATTAGGTGTACTTCGATGACAAGCATCAAATGGCTAGCTCATACATACAATGACAAAAGTTAGAATGAGGCATATGTTGGGTTTTTGGCGCTCGAGTTGGGCGACGTGTGTAAGGTCACGTTGTCAGTGGTTGCGTCAAGGAACTGCGCCGAGTAGTCGGGGTGTTTTGAGAACATCGAGGAGCATTTTTATAAATGTCCAGCACCTTCGAGAAGTCGACCAAAGAGTATTGAACCATGAATAGAGTTCGCGATACCTTATGTGACCATTTTAGAAACTGACTGAATATATCATGACATTCGGAAGCGGAACATCAAAGGTTGGGAGGGATTTTCTGCTTGGACCATCTTAAAAACCAAAAAAAAAACATCAAAGGTTGGGGCCTATGGCCAAGATTCCGTTGGTCGAATGGCATAAACATCGTAAGGTAGAGACTCGTGTAAGTCAAGGACATAACACCATGGTAGCAGAGCCCAGTAAGTCCCCATTCAACGCATGGGAAGTTCGGGATCCCCCATGCAAAATCCCTAGAAACCACCCCCCAAACAATCATAAACCCCCCTTGTTAAGGGCTTTATGTTTGTGAGGCGAAAAAAAAGTGACATCAGCATGTCGACCATGTATGCCATGCTACGTTGACATACTTCCTTTTGAGAAACGAGATGGGTGTATAACCATTTTTTCTGAACCTTAAACCATCGTTTGTGTACAAGGGGCGAACAAGACTTATTTGTGCAATGTAAGGGCGGATGGAGCTTGTTGTTCCACGGTAGGGGATGAGGGTGATTATTTTTCTGAGGTAGGATTAATCAGAAATTGTATGCGGTAGATGATGTTTACGCTCCAAAACTTGTGCCCTGTCGCTGGTTTAAGTACGTTTAGAGGACGGGTGCACGAGTTGATAACAGAGGGTTGCTACGGATCGCCACGGAACCAGAAAATCTGTCTAGGGTCGTGTTTCACGCCTCCCCTGCTTAGTTGAACGCTGACGGCAGGTAAGTTGTAAAGAGGACGCTGAGTCTTTTCAAAGCATCCACGGCCAGTTAGTTTGGCCACTGGTTCGTGACCTACGCAACGGGTTGGGGTTAGTTCTGGCATTCGTCATTCCTATTTTGGGTTTTCATTGATGGTCCTGGCTGAAAACCCGCTGTCGAGAAAAGGCGAGTACGGAGTGAGGGACAGCAGCAGTTGTGGTCTTCCTCGAGCCGCGTTCGGTTTCGAGGTCTTCAGGGAATCGAGGAGGATCGCCATTTAGGGCTCTGCTCGGGGAGTTTGTTAATTTGTATTGTCTTTCACTTAACGAGAGCCGTTCTCCACCTCGACTAGGCGAACCGATAATGGTTGCCATTCATTGTCAAAGCCGTATGAAGTGAGCTTGGTGGCCCTCGACATAAGGATCGTGCTTCAATATCTTGGTACGTTTGTTGGAGGAGAGTATGAGCTAAAACGACCGCACCTTCCACCAAAAAAAAAAGAGGACGCAACAGTAACCGCCATCACTTATTCACGTGTGCTATTCTGGGGAATTCGGAACTCGTCAAGGATTTGTGCGATTTGCGCTCTCTTGACCTAAACGGGCCTGTTGAAGCAAAGCCGATCTGTCAGAGCGCACTCAGCGGTCAAGGACGAATGGGAGGTCGTCGCTGCATTGGCGGCCTGACTGCCGCCCACCCCATTCGGCGTGCGCCGATGTCGCCTAGTCAGAAATCGGCTCACGATCTTCCGACCTTCCATTCCTCCATTCCTCCATGCCTCCATGCCTCCATGCCTCCATGCCTCCATGCTTCCATGCCTCCATGCTTCCGACGGTCTCGCTATCCGGCAGTCCGATCCCGTCGGTAGCAAAACCAAGGACGAAGAGTCGTCGCACTCAAGTCTTTCAGCTCTTCTGTCTCAGGCCGCAGTCAGTGGCCTTCAATTAGTTCAATATCGCTCTTCGTGAAGCATCTACATCTTCAAGTACGAGCACAGTTATCAAAACCACAATGCAGGGCTCGTCGGGACACCCGTCCGCCTGCTCCTCCCCGTCCATGGAGCCCTCCTCCACCCTCCCACCCGGCGCCGTCCCCCTCGTCTACCACCAGCATCACCACGCCGCCACACAGCAGCAGCAGCAGCACTATCCCTACCCATCCTCCCCCGTCCTCTCCCCTTACGCTGCCGCCGCCTACGCCGGGCTCCCGGTCCCGGGGCCGGACTTCCGCCGCATAAGCTCAGCCTTCGGCAAGCTTTCGCACGAATTCTCCCTCCTGGGCCACAGCATGCCGCAAATGGCGCTGGCCAGCCTCGCCGGCACGCCGCAGACGTCGCCCCAGAAGGGAATGCCCCCCAGTGGCGTGGAGAGCGGGGTGGTGAGGGAGGCCCTGTCCAAGGCGGACATGGCGCAGTCGACGGCCTCCCATGCGGCTGCGGAGGCAGGAAAGGTGCGTGTGGGATTCCATTCTAGCGTTCCTCTAGCGCAGCGGCGGCGGCGGCGGCGGCGGCGGCGGAGGCAGGAAAGGCGGGGAGCCCCGTTTCACCCCGTGCAAGTGCCGAGTGAGAGAGCGCAATGTGTGTCAAGTCTGGTGTGGATCGCTTCAAGGTTCGTCGCAGAGTTGGGTGGGGTTCAGCATTCGCAACCAACGACCGCAACCAGCGACCGTAGGCCTTGCGAAGAAAGGCTGTCTGCGCGAGACAGCCTTTCGTGTTTTGGCACACGCACCGCCGTCGTCGCACTCCGCTGTCCTCCCTGCCGCAGAATGCCCTGTGCCCCGCGCCAACGCGTACTTTCCAGGGCCCTGGGGAGCTGTAGCTTACAGGGCTCCGGCTCCGAATTTGGTTCCTCTAGCGCCCCCAAAGCTTCTGTGGATGGCCCTACAGGAACTTCAGGCGCCGTGGACCCGAGCCTCGCCCGAGGCGTTTGCCCACACACTCTGCTCGAAACTCCCAACCTGCCCATGGCTCGCACCAGGAGAATCTTTTCGTCTGCAGGTTCTACCCGAAATACTCAGGCCGAATCTTCGTCTCGCGCGGATTTGCTAAGAAGGCAGTCGGCAGGACGCACTCTGTGACGCAAGGTCCTATGTCAAGCCCTTACCCAGGCGGCCCCCTCACAGAGTTCTTGGGCAAAAGCCTGTCCCTTACAGACCGTGCTCCTGCTTCAAGGAGAATTTCGGTTGAGGCCTCCTCTCACCTTGTGGCACGCTTCTGGCACCTCGCTAGGCCTCTGAGGCGTGCACAAATTTTGCAGGCATCTGCCAGTCATCGGTTGCGGGCAAGATGTTTTCGTCAGAATGTGGGGTTCTTGGCCCAGCAGCCGTGAAGTTTGCACACACAACCAGTGCTGATGTTTGCTGCTACCGTGGCAACCCTCACCCGCTCAGACGCGTGCCAATGATGTGTCAGCGGATACAGCAGGGCTGGCAATGTGGCACGGTCGCTGGGACAGATGTCAGTGACATCTGGTCGAACGGTTTTGACATCTTCAACGGCCAACAGCGCAGCAGGTCAATTCGCGGATCGTGCATGGACAGCGGTTTTGCAAGTGCGATGCAGAGAGTGGAATCCAGCGAAGAGCAATCCCTGTTATTGGTTGTGCGAAATGGAATGTCCGTGCAGGCTGTGGCGATGGCGGAGAGGACGTCGGAGGCGATGGAGGGTCTGTGCTCTGCGGTGGAGCGGCTGACGGTGGTGCTGGAGGGGAAGCTGAACGACGTGTTGGGTGCGCTGGAGGACATCAGGGCCGCCGTCGACGACCAAGCAAACCTCGCAAGCGCCAGCGGTGCAAAGGCTGACGTGGCGTTGCAATCGGCCATACAGTGAGTTCCTTTCCCTGTCAGCCGAGTTGGTCATGTCTGCTTTGCTCAAAGGCACGCTTAAGAGGGGTGAATTCAGCTCATGTGACTCGCTGGTTGACTGGCTTGACTTGTCCCTACCTGGTCATCTACCATGACACCTCCTCGAATGCCTCTGACCATCCCCCCCCCCCCCCCCCCCCCCCCCCCCCCCCCCCCCCCCCCCCCCCCCCCCCCCCCCCCCCCCCCCCCCCAAACCTAGGCAATGACCATGCATATGCTTTTGGGGCTTGACATAGTACTGGGCTGTGTGGAGGGATGGGTCACTATCATGGAGAGATTAAGGGGGAGGGGGAGGGGGGAGGGGACAACCAACATTGGGAATGTATAATTGTGCGGTGGTAAACACTGCTTCCCCGTCTATGCCTGTGGTACACTCCGGTGGGTCTCTGATGCAGCCATGCTCGGATCGAAGCACGCATTCACAACGCGCAGCAAATGGGCACGTCTCCCCTCAAGGCCCTCCCCAACGACGAGGGACAGGTTCCCCTCAGCTTCCCCCAGTCCCCCCAGTCGTTTGGGGACAAGCTGTACGGAGGGATGGTGGAAGAAGACTACAGGAACCTTCTTGCCTTCTACGGGCTCAGTACGGAGGGCAACCTGCAGGAGCTGCGGGCGCGGCTAGCTCAGTACTGTTGTGTGAAGCTCACTAGATATGGGTCGGTGTCGTTTGGGTCTTCAAAGGGTTGAGTGGCATGAGCGGAGGATGTAGCTTACTCAATGTAAAGTCTCTTGCGAATGAAGACTTGACGAACACAGTCATGGCGAAAAACTTTGTAGGCAGGTTTTCTGGTTTGGCTTCCGGCAGAGATGTAAAATAACCCTCGGAAAGTGTGCGCTTGAACACTCGACAGGGCAGGGCAATTTCAGTATGGGGATCAAACTGTGTTGCAGATGTCATGAAAGTTACAAATGTAGTAGTTCTTTATAAGGCTGGAGGGGATTGCTCACACCTTCATCATGGTGGAATGCGAATGATGACAGTAATCAACATGCAGTGCCTGTGTATGGGAGGGGCGGAGATGAGACATGGCCGAATGGAATAGTCTTGTCTGTGTAGATGGGGAGAGTGAAAACTGTAGAAGATGATACAGGCAAATCTACCAGGCACCGCATTGTGGCCGCTGGGCTTGCACATTGTGAGGTAACCAGCACATCTCAGAGTCTAAAGGGCTGCCTACAATGATGTGCAAATGTGTTGGTATGAAAGATAGGCTAGAGTGTGAGAGGATAAGAAAACCCATTGTAAAGATTTACTCTGTACAGACAATGTGCACTCACAAAGCGTGGAAGCTGTTGGTTTGTGTGGCTTCCACCCGTCACGACCGACACTGCTAGTTTACAGATATACCCACATTCGGGGTATTGAGAAAGTGCGTAGAAGCTTCCTAGCAACACGGCCGCTGACCGGGCGTCAGTGCCTAGTCAGACGGTGACGACAGTCACAGGTCGTACACACAACGGCAAGGGTTTGGCTAGGAGACACAAGTCAAAGTGTCAGAATGCTTCAATATAGCATATGCAGAGAGAAATGACAACTGACAGGTCCAGGGCATAAATACCTGCCGCGGCGCACGGCGAGTGTCGCACGCGGCAGTCCAAGAGCTGTCCTAAAACCGGCCCAAAAACACTGTTTTGGCCGTAACTCTGCGCACACATGTCAGAATCCTACGCCGTCTGAACCTAGACGTGCAGAATCAAAAGACGCACGCAACGACTGGTCACATGCATGCATCCATTGACTGACAGCGAGTATACAATGCAAAAACATGCAAATGGGCCTCATGCCCAGTCCGCCAAAAGGCGCCTGCAAGACGTAGAAGGCACAGCAAGGAGTCCCGGTGACATCTGGGGCTCTGGAACAGTGGTCGGTCAGCTCCAGACGGGTAGTCCGCC